>VZTO01001324.1:163806-312163 GCA_013400615.1 Syrrhaptes paradoxus
GTGCGGGGGGTGAGGCAGTGGCCCAGGTTGCCCAGAGAAGCTGTGGATGCCCCATCCCTGGAGGGGTTCAAGGCCAGGCTGGATGAGGCTTTGGGCAACCTGGGCTAGTGGGAGGTGTCCCTGCCCATGGCAGGGGGGTGGAACTGGATGATCTTTAAGGTCCTTTCCAACCCAAACCATTCTGTGATTTTATTTGATGTGCTCTGTTTCTGAAGTGGAATGATGGAAACCGCGTCTGTGCCCTCTCTGCAGGTTTACTGAACATCATCATGCTGGTTTGATAACTATTTTTTTCAACCTAGTGGTTGCACGTTCAAGGGTTTCTTTTGTTTTCTTAATGTCAGAGTTCTTCACCAGGCTGACTGCTGCGAGGTCCTTTGCATGTGCAGCTAGAGCTGATTTACAGTGTAGGGCACCTATGTGTGCGTTGCTTTGAATTAATTTCTTCAGGCTTCATCTTCCTACTCCATCACCCTTCTCGAGTGCCTTTGAAGACTCCCACAGTTCTCTCTGAGCTTGAGTCAAATATACATACATGTGTATATATGCATATTTGTGTGTGTATCCATATGTACACAAGTATGTGTGTGTATGGGCTTTTTTCCTAGACTGTTAAGGAATTTACTGAGCCCTGTGTCTGCTCCCGTGCAGCTGTATGACGCCATGCTGGTGAGCTGGTTCTGTTGAAATCTTACCATTTATTCTTCATCCTTGTTTTCTACCTCTGAGCTATTTTTGAAGCTGCAGCCTCTTTCAGATCTCTTAAGTACTGATCGCTGGATTTTGTTGGCATCCATTTGTGAGGCCTGGACCAGGTTAAAGCCATCTGAACTACGCAAGAGTGAGAGCTGCACAGAGTGCTCTCAGATGCTTATCCTCAAATTTCCTGCTCTGACACCACGCCTCAGGTTGACGGCTCACTCTCTGTTCAAATTCAGTCTGGTTACTGCACAAAGCCACTTTGTACACTAAAAAAAAAAAAAAAAAAGGTTGGACATTTCTGTGCCACATGTGAGCATGGGGCAGGAGAGGAAGCCAGAATGTCAAAGGCTTGTTATCGCTCTGCCAGCAAATTAATGAGGCTAAGGAGATCCAGGGCTCAGAGCTGCACCGCCCCGCACGGCAATCGGCCACCTGCCCCACAGAGCAGCTGCCCCACTTCATAGAGTCACAGAATCATTAAGGTTGGAAAAGACCTCAAGGATCATCACGTCCAACCGTCAACCCAACCCCACCCAACCCACTAACCCATGTCCCCAAGCACCACATCGACACGTTTCTTGACCCCCTCCAGGGATGGTGACTCCACCACTGCCCTGGGCAGCCTGTTCCAATGCCTCAGCACTCTTGCAGGGAATAATTTTTTTCTAATATCCNTGTGCCCCACTTGATGCACCAAAACCCACGTAACGAAGCACGCAGTCAGATCTAATTCCCCTTCAGCAACCTACCCGGGAGCAAACAGCCAGCTCCTGGGGGGTGTCGGTCAGCACTGCTGACCCTGCTGAAGCCCATGAAGCTGTCCATGGAGGCTCTGGGCCAGACTCCCTGTTTTCCAGCTGGACCATGAAGTGATGCCACCACTGCAGATCTGTCAGCAGATCTGGTGGAAAGCATCTTTGGGAATCCTTAAGGAGGCCAGGAAGGACACAAGCAAGTTTTACGTAAAGCAGTGGGGATGCCTGGCCACTCCACGTCCTGAAATACGATGAGTGGTAGCCCCTTCTGTGGCCATGATGAGCAGTGCTGCATTGCTTGCTTACAGCCTTTCAGCTTTAGACCCACCTTGAAAGAAGCCAGATTCCTTCATTTTAGGAAGTTTTCAAAAAAAGTTGAAGCTAACTTTGTGCAGAGTCCCTTTGTGATGAATTACCCAATGACAAGCCAAGGGGGGAGTGTTTTGCTCTAGCGAGGGCTGGTGTCTCATTCAGCACAAGGAGCTGATCTCTTAATAGTTTCGTACATAATATTCTGTTTCACCATGCCGGGAGAAATGAAGTTCATCATGCACGCTGTTACTGAGCCATTGTGCAACCGTGTTAAGTGGTATAGATTTTGCTTCTGAGAGGTGACTAAGGACTTCTCGATTAGACCCAAAATATATATGGACCCCCTCTATCAGGGCAAAGCCCTAAGGCTGTGTTTTTCGGAGGATGGTGAAGGCAGTACTGGTTTATGCTAGCGTATGGTCTGGTTCTTACATTTTTCTTGCTGATTTGGGAGCTGAACCAATTCAAGGGTTGAAGTGGCTTTGAAGCCCAGCTTTTCGTGAGTTGCCATCAAAACATAGAGACGTGCAGGGATATACACTGTTCTAATGGCTGCATGGAGTGCTTACGGTTGAGGTAGTGTCCTGAGCACGGGGACTCAGTCTTGGCCAACACCACTGGGTGAATTTACTGAGGTCCACTAATTTTTTCATCATCCCGCCAACTTTTCCAGCTGGGAAAGTGACAAAAGGCCACATCTGTTCCCGTAAGACCAGGAGAATGAGAAATATGGTTGTTCCTGAAGCAGTGTCTCACAAGGCTGCTGCTCCAACGAGGTTTAGGCAAAAACGAGTCCTGGAAAGCAATGTGATAGCCCCGATCTATCGCGTGAAAACGAGGGTGCCAAATCCAGCTCACGGTGAAGGGACCTTCTCCTGCGTGATGCTGTGCCTCCTGCATGCCCACACCTCCGTGGGGGGGTTAATGCTCCCACCTCTTCACCCAGGCACTGGAAATAGCTCTGCAAAACTCTGCAGGAGCCCTTCATCTGTTCTTGGGAGTCCTGGCCTGACCATGTCAGGGAGCAAGACCATGGCCCTGACCCATGCTTGAAATTTCTTTCACTGTCAGTGAGGCAGTGGGGTTGCTAATATGAACATTAACGCGTGGAAGTCTCCTGTGGTTTCAGCTCTGAGATCTGTGGTCTGAATTGCACTGAAATGAAGGGCAGATTAAAGGGGAGAACTTGGCCAAGATCCTGATGTGCCTCTGTGTTTGTGTGTGTGCACATGCAGCAAACAAGTAAAAAAACAAAACAACAACAAAAAAAAACCCACTTGGCTATGATTCACCCAAATATTGTGGGGGGGAATCATTTTCCACCAGGGAGATAATTGCTAATTACATGAGTGTGAACCAATTTGATTTGCAAAGTTTTTGTTCTTTTCAGCCTGAGAAACCTAATTTTGCAGGAGCTGACGTTATGGGTATTCAGGCAGTGGAAGTACTGTTGCTTCTGCCAGAGCCCCCAGTTTAAGTTTTCAGGAAAGCTGCTGCCCTTTAAAATAACTTAGCTTTATTTATTAGCTCAAAACTTTCCCAGAGCAAATGACAAATAAAGCCTGTGGTATGTTTCCAGGGATTATTTTGAGATAAAAACTATCTGGTATAAAGGGTTCCTCTGGCAGCTGGACAAGAAGACCATAAATCAGCGTCAGGGAGCAGGCAGAGCTGCCTGATGCATGCAGGATGCGCTAAAGGCTTTCTCCAGATGAACCAGGGTGACTGCTGCTCAGGATGACATGGCACAGCTGCCGTCAGGTGGGGAGCAAAATGTTGGGGGGTGCACCCTGGCTCCTGCCCCCCAGCCAGGGGAAATTTCTCCCCACTGTGCCGCCAGGAAAAAAATTGGAGGGGGCAGTATGGGAAAAATCCTCCGTCCTGTGCTCCTGTATCCCCCAGCAGAGCATCAGCCTGGCCATGGGGCTGCAGCGTGGTGGCACATCCCCATTCCGTGGCAGGGGTGGGAGGCGACTGGGGGCTGGCAAGGATGATGCTGGCATGCCGCCACGAAATGTGGTGCAGCCAAATGTGGTCGCAGCAGTTAGTCTGGTCCGTGGAGCTGCTAATTAAGAATAATTAGCTCAAGCAAACACGATGGTTTTCTGTGTGCCTCTATAGAGAAATCATCCTCCTTTTATGAGTACTTGCAGCCAGTACCTAGCCCAAGCTCCTTTAATTTCTCCAGACAGCACGGAGTGGTCCTGGCAGGTTCCTGGCAGGTTTTGTTCAGGAAGGGAGAGATGGAGAGGGCTTGGGTTGCAAGAGCCAAGGAAAGCTGAATGAATCATTAAAAGCAAGATAAGAACCTAAAAGCTTCCACCAAATGCCCTTATTAGTGTTGATTTGATTGTTTATGCCACTTGACAGGGATGAAACCAGAGGCAGATGCAACGCTCAGTCACTGCAGCACCCTGCCTGCAGTGCCAGGCACAAGGCTGTGTGTTTGGGAGAGCAGTTTGGCTTTTCCCTCGGGGGCTGGCTGCTAGGGGCCAGGCAGGGCATGTGGCCACCCAGACACGTGTGGCCAGACGCCACACACGATTTCTCCCGGACAAGGAGAGCTGCGGTAGCATGGATCAGGGGCAGCTGCATCCAGCAGAGGAAGCAGCACGCTCACCCGCTGCTGATGGCCGCTGGGCTGAGAGCCTCCTGCCGACAACCAGCAGCTGGGGCAATGATCCCAAGAGGTGCCTGGGGTCGCTTGCCTGCTGCCCCTCCTTGTGCCACGTAGGCTTTTTGCTGGCAGCCCAGGAGAGGAGGTTGAAGCAGGAGCTTTGAAAACATTAGGGGGAACATTAGGAGAAAAGAGGAGTGGAAACCAAGCTCCTTGTCTTTCCTGCTTATCCCCCCAGGGTGGAGATGGTTGTGCCAGACGTTGTGGGCAAGGGGAGTGGGATTTGGGCAGCCTGGCAGGAAGGGGCCAAGGGGGCACGTCTCCCACCCCAAGCACTCATGCATACCATCCCCATCGGTTCCCCACTGGCTCCTTGCAGGTAGCAGCAGCTCCCTGTATTGCAGAGAGCTGGTAAAGCTTGCGAGGCACTCAGGTACCATGATGAACGCGGACAATTTCGGACAGGTTGTGTCTGCTAGATGAGCAATCAGTACCTGGAAGACACACTGCAGGACAGCTGCTGTGCAGGACCTTCCCTTCTCCTGCTGTTCCTGAGCACGCAGGGTCTGCTGACCACGCTAATCATTGGAGCATTCATTCAGAGCAGTGGTGCTCAGCGTGCACTGATGCAAGCCTGGGGATGCTCCAGCATGGAGCAATGCTCTGCCTTGCTTCGATGCTTTGTGGTTGAAATCAGCAAAAGCCAGGCCACCAGCTCAGCAGCGAGTCTCAGGCTGCATTAGGAGGGAGCCCTGAGGGTACTGAGGTCTGTCTTGACCCCTGCAGAAGACAAGTGTTGGCTGTGTGACATGTCTCCTGCCAGTGTAACAGCATTGCTCCACCTCACAGCAGCATGCCATGAGAACACGGAGGGGTTTTAGCAAAAGGAGCAATGCTCTGGGCTCTTACCAGCTGCATTGCTTGGTGTTCCTGCTGCTCCGAAACCTTGCCACCGCGTGGCACATCCATGCTGAAGACCTTGATGCAGGTCGGGTGCCAGTGCAAACCCACAGGTCTGCATGCTCCCCACCTGCTTGCTGGCAGCCTAGCAGGGCATCCCTACCCCCTCCCTTGATGTTACCCCAGCCCTCAGATAGGGTTTCCTGCAAAGACCCTGCAGCATGGTCACTGCCCCGTGACGTGCAGCAGGCACCGTCTGCAAAGCCCAGTTCACTGAGGGCACACAGATACCACTGGAGAGGCCAGAGGGGATCAGGTGCTAGAATCCAGAGAGTTCTCAGAGGAGCAAACGGGCCCTTTCTTGGCACAGGTCTTCGGCGTGTCCTGCATCGTGCCGTTAGCGGCAGGTTGAGCACTAGCAAACTGTATCATCACCCAAGCATGGCAAGGGAGTTACGATATAATTTATAAAAATAAATATAAATAATATATATAAAATCTTTCCACTTCTTAGCTGCCTTGGATGAATTAGCCATTTGCTTGCAGTGTCTCAAGATAACTGCCGTCAGTTAGCTGCATGTGGATTTCACCCCCTGCAAGCACGTGCCTGTTTCTTTGGCTTCAAGGACCGAACTCCTCATGTTTTTCATTGCCTTGTTCTCTTCTCTGTGCTTCCTCCCCTCTTTGGCGCAGGCCACGTTTCCCAAGGATGAAGGGCCAGAGGTAAACCAGGCTGAACTCAGACCTGCCGTGTTTGTGACGTACAGCCCGTCTGGATTTAGATCAGCGGAGCTCGGCTCACAGCACAAAAATAGACAAAATTCTTCAAGGCATCCTTTAAATCTCAGCATCTCTGTAAAAGGCAGCTGTTTCAGTCTGTCTTGCTGACTTTCTCCCTAAAACGCCGCTTGTTGCACGGAACAGGCCCCGTTTGCGCTCAGTGCCACCACTGAGCTCTGCGGCTTTGCTGGCACTTGGAGCTGTCACGGGGGTAGGGTCTCGTGGAGTTTTGCCACCCTCCATCCTGAGTGTGATGCTCTCACTGGGAGCGCAGGGCCTGGGGACATCCCTGCTGTCTGTTTGCAAAGAGGAGCCCTCTGGTAGTTCCTTGGGGCTGGCAAGGCAGGGGGTTTGCTTTCTGGTCTTCATCAGAGTCCCAGTCACATTGCTACCCCCAGCAAACTTCTTCCTGGGAGCTGGTTGTGCACACTTCTGTTGCAAGAACCCTCCTGGGTCAGCCCCTGAACGAGACGGCTGGTTCAGTGGCCATGGAGGACCCTGGTACTGGCCATGGGAGCTGCGAGGTTGTACTCAAAATCCCCTCTGCAAGTGTATAGGGTGAAACGTGGCTTTTCCCCTAGCACCCAGGCTCGAGGAGACCCAGACCTTTGGGAGAGCATCAGGCAGCGCAGCACGGAGCTCTGCAAACAACCGCAGCAGAAACAGGGCCCTGCACATCCTGGGCAACATCCTGTGCTGAGCACCACTGCTTTTGGCTTGAGAGGGGCTGTCGGTGACCCCTAAGGGTCCACGAGGCCAGGGAGGTTGAATCTGTTACCCTCCCGGTCAAAGGGTTGTTTGAAGTTTGAAACTTTTCCCTCAAAGGAAAAGAGAAAATGTGATATCGGCTGCTAACGTTGCACAAGAGGCCATCAGCAGGTCCAGGTGCCTCAAAGCTTTGTCATCCTGCACTGGAGGGTTCCATGTATTTTGTTGACCATCCCTTGATGCAAATACAGATAGAAGATCTCTTGATGTTAATGCCATGCCAGCCCTGGTCAGGAAATGCCGCATATTGATGGCGAGAGGTGGTCACCTTGAATCAACAGCAAGCGCTATTTAAAGGTCCTTCTCTACCCGGACTTGCCTGGCCCCGGGTGCACTCGCGGTGATGAGAGGCTGAAGGCTCAGCGCCCTACTTGGAGCCTTGTTTCCTTCATCGCTGAGGCATTGTCTGCTCCATTTGTCTTTCGTTTTGGGTTTTTTTTGTTCCTGCCCTGTGCATTTTTAATCGCATCTCAGGGCAGCTGCAGCATCCTGCCGTATTGCAGTTGCATGTCTGTGTATCGTCCACACAGCCGAAGGAGCTTTTCGAAATAAAAAAAAATCCCTCCCTCACAAGCACCGCGCGGATGAAATATGCATTCCTTGGTAAAATATTAAAACAAATCTCTTCCACGCAGGCACAGCCCATGAAGATGTCTTTAAAACAGACAGGGAGGCACAGATGCAGTATTTACAATCTCAAGCAAGGCAGTTTATGATCTGCCTGAGCTCCTTGATGCTATTTGAATGGGTTTGGTTTTTTTTTCTGGAGTGTATCAGAACAAATTAATCAACATTTTCCTTCCTAACTATATGCAAATGGACTTTATAAAATTTCTGGCTGTATGTTGTAGCACTGATTGCTCACTCAGCTCATCCAAGCGGCTTGGATTAGATAAGCAGGAGAAGGTAGCAGACAGCTCAGTGAATTTCTGATGCAAGCTGAGCAGCCCACTTTCCCTTCTGTGGTGATGGAAGGTCAGCACAAAACAAACCAAGGAGCCAGAGGGATCTGGTCACCTTTTGCTTTGATGCTGGCCTCTTGTTTCTCCTCCTTGGAATGGTGTGGGGCGTGGGGGGAGTAGGAACAGGAGTGAACTGCCCCATTTCTGCGCCTGCCAAAAGAATTGCTTTTGTTGTTTATTAAAAAAAAAAAAACTAAACAACAAGATGATAAAAACTGTCCAAAAAAAAAAAAAAGTCAGATTTTACTGCCATGCTGTACCAGAGCTTGAGAGATCCCCTCTTGCCATGGCGCTAGCCTGCTCCTTGCCTTAGCACCGACCCCTTGGCTATTTCACCTCTGCATCCCCTGCAACCACTCATGCTGAAACGGTGGCAGGGCAGCAGGGACTGGAGCAAGGTTGTGGCTTTTCCCGGTGGGGTGGTTTGGAAAGGCTTTCTCCTCGCCCCTGACACTGCTCGGGCGCAGATGGCTTCCCGGGGATTTCCGGCACGTGTTTCCTGCTGAAGCCGAGCAACACTTTTTGCTGCCACAGTGGGTTTCCAGGTATGTCTGTGTGACAACTGCAACTGGGAGAAACACAGAAGAATAGGGATGAGGAGAGGAGCAGAAAGCTCCCTGGGGAAGCCTGAAGCATTCCTCTGCATCCCTTGTGCTGCCTCATCTTCCAGGGTGCTTGCGACCAATGCTTGTACATGGGCTTTGTATGTTGGTGCTCTGAGCCTGGAAATACCTTCTCCAGCACCAGCGAAGTGTTGTTGTGGGTGTGCTGACGTGGTTTAGCCTTGGGACATGGCTGCTCACAGCAACCACTTTGCAGGAAAACCAACACTTCCTTGTTTTAGCATCTGTGTTTTAGGAATCTGGTTGCTAAACTTGAAGACATATTGTCTATCCTACTGGCTCGTCCTGAGGAGGTGGAGCTGGTGGGCTCCAACATCTCATCTGGAGACCCAAAATGTTTCTGGGAGGCAGCTCTCTCACAAAAGAGATCTGAAGCCAGAGCAGACCTGGATCATGACTGTCAACATCAGATCACCACTTCTGCAGGCAGAGAGGGGCTGAGATTACTCTGGAGCAAGCGGCACAACCTGCACACACCCCCTGGGACCATAGGTTCCCCATGTCCTGGTGTAGCTGTAGCACAAAGCAAGCTGCTTTACAGAGGTTCAGAACCTACTGATTGTTGCCAGAGAAAAGCAACTCCTGCATCTTCCAGCAGAACTGCTGAGCCCTTTGCACCAAACACCAAAAATGATTTTCTATTTGCCACCATCATTTAAGACAGGTCCCAGTGCAGGGGCTGGGAACCAAGGCTGCCCCAAGCAGCTCAGTTGTTTGTCTGGTGGCCAGAAGGAGAAGCTGGACCAGAGAAGCTTTGCAGCACTTCTGGCGGGTTTGCTCTCCCCCAGCATCCTGAGGGTCTCTCCCAGCAGAGCTGAGTTTCTCTGGCAGTGAGGTCTGACTAAGGCTAAGATCTCAAAACGGAGGTGCACGCCGTGCTGGTGGTTGAGAGGCAGAGCTGGCCATGCCAGCGTTGCAAAGGGGCAGTGACATGGCGGTGTCACTGCTACAGGAATGGCAGCACCCAGAGCACATGGGCTGGCAGAGCCTTTCCAGCCATGGCATTGGGGCTCTGGGGGTTTCTTGGCTCTACTTTTGGCCACCAGCAGCTTGTAGGGTCTGTTTGGGTGGCCCGGCCCTGGGGTTAGGCTGTGATTGTTCATCCCTGGAGGGGTTCAAGGCCAGGCTGGGTGAGGTTTTGGGCAACCTGGGCTAGTGGGAGGTGTCCCTGCCCATGGCAGGGGGGTGGAACTAGATGATGTCTAAGGTCCTTTCCAACCCAAACCATTCTGTGATTCTTTGATCACCAGAGCTCAAGACGCCTCAGTCCAATGGCAGGACACCTGCGTGCCGCTGAGCACCGGGAGAGGTTGTTGCTGTGTTGATGAGATGGGGTGGAAGCAGATGAAGGTCTCTGGAATGGTGTCAGTGTGACTTGGGGGTGGCTGTTGAAGATGAATGTCGGGTCTCCGGAGAAGCTTGACAGAAAAGTTGTCCATGGTAAATCCCTGCTCCACAGCTTTACCCATGCCCGTTATGCTCTCACCATCCAGTTACACGTTTGTAAGCATCTCTTGCAGATAAGTCTTCTGGGTGCTCCAGCAAGTTGTCCTGCAGCATTTAAACCTGGTGTGCATGGCTTGCAGACCTCAACGTTGCTCATGGAAGGCAAAGTGTGAGCAGAGAGGTGCGTTAGAGCAGAAGGGACCTGCCACACCCTGGGCACCAGCACAGTACACAGGAGGGACAGGAGGAATAAGCGTGTTATCCAGTGGAGTGGGGTGCAGCTGGCCTTCCCAGCATTGTCGCATCCTTGGTTTCATTGCCTTTCCTAGGGCAGACACTGGCAACGTTCTCCCTTCTACCCTGAGGTCAGGAAGTGCCACTTTAAAAGGTGCTAAAGAGGGCTGGGAAGTGCAGTGTCCAAACCCTTGTGCAACAACCCAAAGGGGTAACAAGAACCCATCCTCCCTGTTCAGTGATGGCAGCAGAGGCTGTTTCTCCTTGCCTGGACAGCAGAGTTTTGGCACAGGTTTAATGAGGACTGGGGTTTCTCTGGCTGCCCTTGGAGCAGGAAGATGCTGCAGCAAAATATCCTGGGCACTTGCCCATGGTGCTGCTGGCAGCCCTGCAGCACACTGGGAACGGCAGGGATGGGGGTCCAGAGCTCACTGCATGGGCAGAGCGAGGCGTGATGTGGCTCAGGGGCTGCTGTGACTCCTGGGAGTTCCTGAGTGTTGTTGGGAGGACAAGAGGCATTGACATGCCTCTCCAGAGCCAGCTGGGCAGCTGTCGTGCTACAGCTGTCAGCAGAGGGATTGCAGAAGTGTGGAGTAATCCATCGCTGTGGTACCACCCCCCGAAACCCATCTCCCTGCACTCGGTACTTCCAGGACCCTTGTGCCGGGTGCCCAAGTTCTGTGATGACTGGGAGAACCAAGAGCTTGAGCGATATGGTGAATTATTTGTCCGTTATTCATTTACCCAATGTGCGTATAATGCTGTGCAGCGAGTGAGCAAGCGCAAAATTAAAAACCAAAATGATGGATGCTGCCTTATGAAGGGCTCTTCATCTCACTCTTGAGACTCATTCAGCTTTAAATATTGATGGCAGATCGCCTATTGGCAAACAAATATTGTGTAAATCTATCCATCTCGGCTCACTGCCCAGGGTTCAGGAGGCAAAGGCTTTGTGCGGTTGCCCCCACATGGGCTGCGACATGCGGTCTGCGCTGCCTGGAGTGAGGGCGAGGCTCCGAGTCCCTTTAATTACCTCCTGAAGTTAGCAATTAATCTGTGCTTGAGTGCTTACCTACCTGGTAATACAGCATCAGCTAGCTGCAGTCTTCAGTGTGCTGATCCTTACAACATCCCTAAGAAGCGTGGGCAATATCAGCAGGGGCTGCAGCAGGTCCCGTAATCGCAGGGCTGTTACGTCTGTGTTACTGCTTGGACAACTGGTGCCTCCAGTTGCTTCAAAACCTGCCAGCCTGCACATTAGTATGGATATTAGCTTAAAAAAAAAAAATCCAACTCAGCAGATCCCTGCTGAGAAAGGTGGTGTGATGCCAGAGGAGCCTGGGGCATCACTGGGTTGAGGAACTGGCGCGATGTGAAGCATCTTCCCGAGTCCAGGGGGGCTACCCTACCCAGGCCAGCTGTATTCAATCTTCCCAAACACACGAACCTGTAGGACCTCGAATTTCCCACCCCTGGCCCCCTAGGCCACCTTACCCCTGCAACAGGAGATGGATCCCCAAAAACCAGCTGCAAGCCCAGCAGACCAAGAGGAGCTACCTGCACAAGGGTAAACTGGGGTCTGTCCCAGATGAACCCCAAAGCTCTGGATCTGCTTTTTTTTTCTTCCCCAGCTCCCTGCCAGCCTCTTTCTGGGCCCATCCATGCAACCTTAGTGCTCAAACCATGTTTTGCACCATTGTCTTCCCTCCCTTTCCCAGCCATCAGGAGTTTGAGGAGGGACAGGGGAGTTTGGCACCATGGCTGGTATTTCTCTGCTCCTCGGCGGTCTGGAGGCACCCTCAGGAGCCAGGTGACAGATGGACGGCTTGGGGGAGCCGCCAGCAGAAGGCATACGGAAAACATCTCTGTTGGCTCTCCTGAGCCATAGGCATGTGGCAAGGCGCCTCTCCGGAGACGCTGTCCTTGCACGACTCCAGGGCTCGTTTCACTGGGCGCTGCAGCATGATCCCAGGTGGGCACGCTCCTGCCCGCTCTGGCAGCGCTGTGCAGGCAGCCTGGTGCATTGCAGGGCTGGCCGGACAGCGATGAACAGCAGGGGTTTTGTGCCAGCAGGATTTCGAGGGACGAAGCAGCGTGGCTTCATGGTAAAGGCTGAAAGGATATGTGAGCCTGAGAAACAAATGCCATCAACCCCTCTCTTCCTTGCTGTCTGTAAGAAAAACCCGCTATTCTTTTAACATTTGAAAAGCCAAAGACAAGTATCTTAAACATGGAGCAGGGCCAGTCCAATTACTTCTCTTGGTCCCATGCCCAGGGTTTATTCCATGAAACGTCTCAGTGACAAATGTTCTCACTGCAAAAAACTTTCTGGTACTTTTTCTTTTCCATTTCTTGATGCTGTATAAACTTTTGCCAGAGGCTGCCCAAAACCAAGGTGTAATTCCCATCCATCCAGACCTCTGCAAAGTGCGGCTGGGAAACATCTCAGCAAGGTGACAACAGGCTTGAGAAACAGCTTTGTATAAATGAACCCAGCGGTTTCTTTTGTGGGAATAAACTTACCTTGGAGATATTATGTCCTTTAATCTTTTCCCTGGGATTTCCATACCAACACCCTAAGACCCAAGCAGACTGTATTGCTCATTTTCAGTCTATTTCAGGCACGGATTAATTACAGACACCCAGCTGTCTTGCTCTAACTATCCATACCATACCGCTAACCAACGGCCAACCTGAGCACATGAAAGCATGGCTGGGTAACCTTCCTACCGACAAGAAGAAGTCCTGGTGCCAGTTCAGGTCTGGACCTTTGCCTTGCAGAAACCTCTCTGTTTAGCATGCCGGACTCGGACATTTTACGCCAGCAGAGAGCTGCTGTGATTGCTTGCACGCATGTTGCTTGCATGAATGTCACAAGAGGGTCCGAGAAAGATGTGAGCTGCAGTCTCAGGAAGTCAGACTGCGGTCTGGACTGCGCTTCTGGGCTGAGAGCAGGCACGTGGGCATCTGCAGCACAGCCGATAAACAGGGAAGAAACTGGGAGGCAGCAATGCATTTGGGAGGGGCGAGGAGCACGGGATGGCAGAGCCCCAGGCGTGGAGGGCAGTGCCAGGCTGAGAGGAGCAGCTCGCAGCGCTTGCTGGCTGCCCCGTCCTGGCCCTGCCCTGTGTCTCGAGGCCAGAGCTTATTATTCAGCACAAGGACTCTGTGCAGGAGAGTTGCCAGCTCTGACCGCTTAGTCAAATTAATAGTGCCCAGCAGGAACAAGATGTACTGGCGAGTTTCTCTGGGACCAGGCAGATCGTGGCTGCCCACCATAGGAGCCCGCAAAGGGGAGGGCTTCCCTCTTCCAGACAGAGCTCAGCCCCGATGGCCCTGCTGTCACACGGCTCCGGGAGCCCCAGTGTCCCTTAAGAGCTCCACTTAGGGGTCTTTTTGATTTGGGGGGAATCAGGGAGATGCAGCTGCACAATGCGCAGCTCCTCCCTTCCCCTACCGCCAGCGCTGGGCAGCCACTGGCTCTCTGACCACGGCTGCCCCCCGCGTGTGGCTTGGGGTTTGCTCATCCCCCATCGGTGCCCTCCAGGTATTTCCAAGTGCTGATGGCACAGCAAGCTGCAGAGTGCCCTCTTTTTTTGTTATTCCTGCAGCAGCCGCTCTCTGTGCCTCCACCTGCAGCCGTGGTTCCAGCACGTACTGCTTGGGGAGCATGCAGCAAAGAAATGGCACTGCATGTGGAAAAGCAGCAATACCTGCGACAAAGCAACCACTTGAAGAGCCCTGTGAAGCACGCAGTAACAATGGTACATACCAGCAGAATATTTGTCACTGCTTTCTCTTTTATTTCCCCAGTGAAACTGCTTGTGGTGCACGCACAGTTTATCCTGCTGTAGTGGCTGGATCTTCACCCCTCGCCATACCTCTCTCGAGATCTCACTTAGAAAGCCTGGTGTCTTGGTCATCCAAAGGTGAAAATAAAATGGGAATTACCATTCTGAAGCACCCTGAAAGACGCAGGGTTTGCATACCGGCAAGGGTTTGTGAGCTAAGCAGAGCCTGGGCTCCCCTGCCCTGCTGACTCTGGCTGCCTGCTCCTGAGCCTTTCCCCACAGGCAGCCAAGGGCCAGCAGAGCTTGTGGGTACCCCTCTGACACCATGCTTCGGCACGCTTGTCTTTTTTTTGTTTGTTTGTTTTTTTACAAACCATGATCTTGCAGTTGCTTCTTTGCTTGCTGGAGGAAGGCTGCCTACGGCTCTGGTCCCCAGCATTTCACCAAGATCTGATTCACAGAAAGTTCATTTTGGGATCTCACAAAGCTTCAGGCTGCCGGGAGCTCCGCTTGGTCAGTAAAACGTTGGTGGTATCACTGTGGCTTCCACCGCCCTAGCAAAAGAGGTGTCAGAGGAGGTGACCAGTATCCTCTGCAGCCTGCGGTGCAGCAGCACCCAGCAGAGCAATGGGAATCTCAAACAGACCGCAGTAACTGAAATTCAGAGCATGACGTTGATTTTTTTTAACAAAAGGCTGTCATTATCCTAAATATAAAAATGTTTGATTCTGTCGCCACCCAGCTCATAGAACCACCCTGGGTGGAACGAGTGGGGTTGGCGGAGGTTCTGTACATTCCCTTGGGGAAAATTAAGGTGAGATGGCACCAAAGAATTGTGTACTGGCTTATATCTTTAATGTATACAATTGTTTAGGGAAAAGGGAAAAAATGTGGGGTATACAACAGAATCAAGGAAAAAGACAATACACGAATATTTTACCATCCACTAATAATACTAAATCTGATAGCAATGGGGTAAGAATAAGCACCACTGAAAATAAGCAATCTACATGAAAATCTACTAAACAAGCCCCCAAAAGGAGCTGGCATTAAACTTATAAGGTGTTGCCATGTGTGCCAGAGAGAGAGATCAAGAAATGCTTGAAGAGAAAAAGAAAGGAAAAGGAGAGGAGAGAAGAGAGAGAAAAGTTTTCACCACTCTTTGGATCCCTGGAGGAAAGCGTCAACATCCTGGGGAGGGGGGGGCATTGCTCGATCAGTCCGTCAGCATCTCAGGAGTCCTCAGGTGGTGGGCACCAGCCCCTTCTCTTTGCTTGTTCACATTTTATAGACAGAGGCAGGGTCTTACTCCGCAAGGGTTGGCTACTTTGTTGTAAGAGCAAGACCGAGTCCATCGTTAGCGAGGGGGGAAGGCCTTCGGTATGTTCTTTGCTATCTTCTTATCTACAACTGGAATGTTTTAAGACATCAGGAGGCTTTGCCTCATCTGAGCCTCGACAGTCATTCTGCAATTTCTGCAAAACTGCATGAATAGTCCTTTACAGATTCCAAACCATTTCTCATGGTAATATTAGACAAAAGTGGCTTGTTCTAAACATGTCACTTTCAACAAAACCAGCATCTTTATGGCTGCAAAGCAATTCTTTGAGAATAAATCTCTATGCCAGTGCTAGTGATAAGTCTTTCATTTCATGCTCTAATTGAACATTGGCTTTACAACTTAAAAGCAATCATCCTAAATTGCCTTCTGCTAATGTTAATGCTTCAGACAAAGGGTAACAGCCAGATTATAGGGTCGTATATTATTCAGGCAAATCTGGCTTCTTCATACATCACTTTTTAAAAGAAAATTAATTTTCCCATGTGTCAAGAACTAAAATAGTAGTAATGGATGATGTGCTTACATCATCCTGTAGTGGTGAGATTGACAAGATGCACACCGCACCTCCCAGGCCCTATAGAAAACACGCTGGTTCCCTATAGGCAACAACCGCCCCGCTGCCCACCTGCCTGTGTGCCCCCGTCCGCACCGGCCTGGGGTGGGAGGCAGAGTGGGACTGGGGGGCTGCGAGGGGCTGCTCTGTCCCACCGGCAGTGTGCAGTGCCGAATGGCTGTGAACGGGGAGCTTTCCTCAAACCAAGTGACCCAGGAGGGTCTGTGTGGGGCTGATGCTGAGCCTGGACAGATGTCAGCCGTGGTAGTAAAATTTTGGTAACAGAGGCATGGTCTTCTGATGGGAAGTGAACCAAAGCTCAAACATTCAGGCATCAACTGAAGCTGCAGCGTCCGGGCTGGACCCGCCTTTGATGCGCCTGGATTGTCCCCTGGATGGGAATCACTGATGACTCGTACCTTTTCCTCCTGCTTCCTCCCAGCGCCTGTTGTTTCCCAGCCCACAGACCTCCCAGGGATGGGTTTGCACGGCAGCCCTGGTGCCACTGTGCTCCCTTGCATGCTCCCTGCTTTTTTGGCCATACCATGGGAATCCCGCTCTTTCCCAGGCATCGTGCTGGGAGCGGTGTATTTTTAGCTCTCAGCGCTGGGGCCGGGTGTCTGCGTGGCAGCGGGGCCCTCGGCTCCCCAGGCGCTGCCTGTTCCCACCACATCTGCTGCTCTCCATTTGCCTTTTCAGCGCTTGGCACGAACAGACCCACTGTCTTCTCGCTCAGCAGCTTCATTAATTCACACCTTGCTTCCTCTTTCAGGAGCGAGCTTTCAAGAGCCACTTGTGTTTGCCCTGCAGCTTGAGGGTATGTCTGCCTTCTCACTCGTCCCTGCTGTGCTGACCCTCTGGTCCAGCCTAGCAGGTTCAAGGTTTTACCAGCACATAAATTGTTGGGGGATATCTTTTTGCATTGGCTGGAACAAGTCTGTGCTCGCTGTGAGCTTGGGTGGCAAGGTGGGATCACACCAGGATCCAGCCATCACACGACTGGTGCCGAATTGCCCCTTTGCTTTCCTCCTGGGACACTCATGTGGGACTCCCACATGTTCCCTGGGTGCTTCTGCATGCTGCTCTGCACCTCAGGTGGGAGCTTTGTGGCCCTGGTAATGCTGGTGAGAAATAAAGGTCCCCCCAGACTGCTGGGGGAACAAATGTAGCAGGCGATGGAGGACACCACGTTCAAACCATGCTGTACTGGTGCTGCTTCAGGCCATGGGCTCCTTCCTTCCTTCCTTCCTTCCTTCCTTCCTTCCTTCCTTCCTTCCTCCATTCCTCCATTCCTTCCTTCTCTCCTTCCTCCCTTCCTTTCTCTCTCCCTTCCTCCCTTCCTTCCTTCCTCCCTTCCTTCCGTCCTTCCCAGAAGTGGAGATAGCTGCCCAGCAGACTGATGGCTCTTTGAGCAGAGGCATGGTGGAAGATCCTGTGGTCTGCAGAAGCACTACCCAGTAAAAACAGCAACCTAGTGAAAAATAGCTTCAGCTGGGAGCTCTGCCTGGCATTGGTGAGCACAGCCTCAGGAGGGGAAGCATCCCTCTGGGCAGAGGCTGGGATGCCACAAGCCGGCACCTGCAGGATGGAGCAGTCCTTGCCCGTGGTGGGAGTAAAGGGCACGCACAGCTCTCCCATCCTTTCGTGGCAGGAGCTGAGGCTCCAAAGAGAGCCGAGAGGGAGTGTGTCACAGCTCGGGGCTTTCTTCTTGAGGTTGGACAAGGAGAGAGCGAAGAGCAGCCGCAGCCTGGGGGAGTGCGCCGTGTACAAGGATGACCCTGGTGAAGGATTTCTCCGTGCTTACAGAGGGGCAACTGATGCCAGCAGGCCTGAAGTGGTCACACAAGCAATCCAGAGCGTGGTTAGGCTCCAGAAGCCAAATTCCCGACTGGTCATGCTGCTGTCCACCTCTCATACTCAAGGAAGCCATCGGTGTAGAGCCGCAGCAGCTCAGCCATTTGCAGCCGCATCTAGAGTCCTGTGCAGCACTTCTAATGCAGAGGTCTCTGCCCAGCTGGTGTAAAGCTGCCGTAGAGGCGGGGGGAACCAAGGCACAGAAGGATAGAGGCAGAGGTGATGTGTGCTGGATCGGACACACGGCTGAGTTTTCCAGCGTGTGGCTCCAGTCTGAACGCTGCCCTGCGGCTGCGAGCAGCGCTTCGTACACACCCTTGGTTTTCACCTGCTTTGTGTTATTTACTCCGCAGTTGTCAGTCTCCTATTAAGAGAAAAAAAATGCCTCTTGTTAATAGCTTGTGATCAGGACTGGTGCTGCTGTGTACAAGCGTTATCTCCTTGATCCCATCTGTCTCGGGAAACGTGGTTGAGAAGAGAGCCAGGATGGAGCTCAGTAGCTGCAGGAGCCCGGGAGAGAGACTTGGGCACCCCACAGTTCCACTGTGACTGTCTTTCATTCCTCTCTGCTCAGTGGAGCACTTAGAAATGTCACAGGGGAGCTGCGGTGTCCGTGATTGATCGTTTCTCCACTGCACGCTGACGGAGGAGAGCAACTTCAGCACAAGGAGACCTTGGCTCCTGAGCCTCCCCTTGACGTCCTGGAATGAATTATGCAAACTAATCCGTCCCTTGGCTCCTCCAGCAGCTGCTGCCTTCCTGACACCTCCTGCCTTTACCTCTTTCTTCATCTGTGAGCAGTTTTAGAGCCATTAAGGCAACACATCCAATTGTCTGGTGTCCGTGTGTGCCCCAGGATGCCTGTGGAGGTTGGAGCGACTCATCACCCATTGTAAGATGTTGTCCCAGATGGGAAGATAAATTGCTAAACTAGCCTTGGCCAGAGCCTGGTGGACTGCTGGGCTGTCCCTGGGCTCCTAAAATAGAGGAGGGAATCATAACTTGTGTTAAAATATCATTGATTTCTTCTGGCAGCGGGCAGAGTTTCAAAGGCTGCTGCGCACCGATGGTGCATCCAGCCTCGCTGGGCTCCTCCAGCTGGCCACAGACGTGTGGTGGCGGTGGGGCCAGGGTCAGAGCTGCCAACCCAGCCCCAGCACCGCCTGTGCCCCCGGGAGCTCCCACCCAGGGCATCAGCTCATTGCCCACCAGTACAATCCCCACTCCAGCCATCTGGGAGTCTGGAGGGGACTGGCATTCTGCTTTTGGCCCAACTAATAGTTATTTGGGGGCTGCTGTGCTCATTGCAGGCTGGGGACAGGTTACTGAGCTCCCTGCCTGGACTGATCCTCTCTTCGGTGGAGTGGGAGAGGGAGAGGTAAGGAGAGAGATGCAGGACAATGGAGAAAGGCATCTGCACAAGGGTGTTTGGACAGGCTACTATTTGATCCTCACTTGTCCGAGCTAAGCAGACATCCCCTCCTGCCCATGGCTGCTGCTCTGCTTGCTGGGATGCTGGTCCCTCGGAGAGCTTGGAAGCTGAGGCAGACAGAGAGGAGGGCTGAGCCAAACAGGAGCAGAATGGAGAGGTGGAAGGAGAAGGTGGACATAGGACCCACCACCAGCTCATTCACCCCTTTTCCTCACCCCACCCTTGCTGTGCCTGTCCCCCTGGTGGGATATGCCCCAGCCACCAGCTGCCGGCGTGGCGCGGGAGGAAGGGGAGGCTGCCGTGTCCCCAGCTGTCCTCCGGCCCTGCTGAAAGCCACGTTCTCTTTAAAAGTGAATTGGCAAATAGCCTGTCTCATTTTGATTGAACAAGCTCCCAGACTGGAGAACCACAGCGAAGGTGGCTTGTTCTAATCTGTCACTTGCTGGCAGGTGGGTAATATGCTTGACCCCGAGACAAGGGGGTCATCAGCTTTTGGGGGATTAAAATAGAAAACCTTTTTTTTGTTCCAGGTGTTGGGGAAAACAAAAACAAAACAAAACAAAACCCAGCCTTCTAAAATGTCACAGAAATGGCTTCTTTTGCTGCCTGTGAGATGGAAGGAGCATCGTCTTTCTCCTGCTCTGTGTCTGCCTTGGAGTGCAGTGTCTGTCGGCCAGGAAACGGGTTTGAGTTGTGGCTGAGTTTTGAAAGTGGTGCCGGGATCCGAACGCTCCCGGTGATGGCAGCTCGGTGTGGAAAGGGTTTAAAACGAGTGTTTCCCATGCACTCGCTCAGGAGCACTCGGGTGGGTGTGTTGGCCCTCCTCCTGTGCGGTCAGAACGATTTACATGGGCGCTACCATCACGTGTGGCTGCTGGAGATGTAGGATGTAAACATGGAACTTCAGATCAGAGAATCCCAGAAGGGTTTGGGTTGGAAGGGACCTTAGGGGTAATCAGTTCCAACCCCCACCATGGGCAGGGACACCTCCCACTAGCCCAGGTTGCTCCAGCCTGGCCTTGAACCCCTCCAGGGATGGGGCATCCACAGCTTCCCTGGGCATGTACGGTCACATGCATTTCTGCAGAGCTGTTAAGGTGATATGGACAACCTTTGGTTTCCTGCCCACAGGCACTTCTGTGCACACATATCTCTTGACGCACACATCTTCTCAGTGCAGTGCAGCCACTGCCAAGCCACCAAGAACATGGTGTGAAACTGTAATAAGATAACACATGAGAATGCCATAGGGTCTGGGACGATGTTGTCTCTGTATGGTCACCCTGCCCTGCTGCTGGGCATCACTTTTGCAATCAAAGCATTAAATACCCACAAACTGCTCGTGCTGGGAATTTGCCAGCAGGTTGATGCCAACAAGTTGACCCTGCAGAAGAGCTGCTGAGGTGGCTTTAGGTCATCGTTCTTCAGAGCAGCTCATTTAGAGCTTGTGTTTCTGAGATGCAGGTTTTTCATTTCTCCCTGCGCATCAGCTATCTGGAGCGCTAAGTCTTCAGCATGTGAGATGGTGAAATCCCATACGATTAGCATTTGTGGTTTGCCACTGTTTGCAGAAGAAAATAATAGCTCGCTTAAATACCTGTTAGTCACTCATAGCTCTGCAGGTCTGCACTGCACATTTAGAAAGTGGGCACAATTTAGCAGGCCAGGAAATTTTTTGAAAGAATCTTTAAAAAGTGTAAAAATCAGCTTCTAAGTATGGGAAATTTGATGTGGCTCGGCAGTTCTCACTGATTAAAAAGCCAGTGTCCAAACCCATTTCTAAAGCGCTAGTAGGAAGCAGAAGTATTTCCTAGGGGAGATTAGAACCCAGCTGAATGCAGGCTTCAGGAAACAGATGCAAAATGCTGTGTGTGGTTTCACAGTATGTTTTTTTCTAAGGCTAGTTTTGTGTCACTGGCCTGGGCAGGTTAGATAAAAACTTGCCCTGTTTGCGTGGATCTTTTACCTTCTCAGTGCTGTTTCGTGCTGCGTTACAGATGAAAGCATCTCCCTCTGAGCTAGGGAGTCCCAGAGCTGTTCCCTGTGCCCACGGGATTTCTGGCTGTTGCTTTGCGAAGGCTTTGAGGAGGAGGTGTGAAAAAACCACAGGGAGATGAGGACCCTCTTCCTCAGCCTTGCCTGGGACGAATCCCAGCCAAACGGGCCACGTGCCAGCACTGTGTCCATCGGAGCAGCCTTGGCCCACAGCCCGCCTGGCCCACGAGCCCAAACCCCCTGGCCAGGCGTAAGTAGGGAGCATAGGTTGGTGGGGAAGATGAATCCAGAGGAGAGGGAAGAACATGTTTATTTGGCATCATCTCATTCCACGCGGTCAAGCTGCTTCCTCCACCATGTCACTGCCTGCAAGGACCTCCCAGATATCTCTGGGTACTGTTCCCAAACCCTTGCGGAGGGAAGGTTGGGGAGATGCCGATATCTTTTCCAGACTTGTGTTTGAGTCATAACCAGACAGGAAAACAGGAAACCAGCACCTCAAAGTGGATTGGAGATGTCAGCAAGGGACCAGGGTCCACCCAGGGCTCATGGGTTTCCTTGTTCGGGCCATGCCACCAAGGCAGAGCTTGGAGGGGTCCAGTCTCAGCCATGGAGGAGACTGGGGGTGCCGGCAGGTTCGGGTAGGGACAACCAGCTGTGACAGGCTGAACAAGCACGCCTGCCTGTGCATGGGGAGCATCCTCGATGGGTAGCCACGCTGGACCACATGTGGGGCTCACAACATGGCTTTTGCCACATGATTTTTTGCAGCAGCAGGGCAGGGAAAGGCTGCTTCTGTTGCAAATGAGGGCATTCAACCCACCGTACGCTGCAAGCACGCTGGAGTGCCTGCATCAGCCCAGAAATATCCTAGAGAAGCGACAGACCCTGCTCCCTAAGCCCTTTCTCAAGGTAAGAGATGGTACAGGTTGCTTCGCTGCCAGTAAAATTCCACCCTAGGAGGCAGAAGGGAGCTGAGCAGATATTCTTGCTGCATCCCTGCCAAGGAGAGCGTGGCAGAGATGGACAAAGCACCTCCTTGTGCTCCTCGTCCTCACCTGAATTACCAGCGCAGCACGCAGGGCTCTGGGGCTGGGCCAGATTGAAAATGGGTAAATCTGGTTTCACGTTGCTGGTCCCACCTAGCACCGGTGTCTGGAGAGAAATAGATGCCCTTGCTACTCAGATCTAGGAAAAGTTGCTCTAATGGGTATTGATCAGAGGAGAAAGCAGATCTGTGGGCGCAAATTTATGTGCGAGCTTGAAAGAAGTATGTTCCCTGGAAGGGGAACAGTGGGAATAATCAGGCTTTGAGACAAATGCTAATCAGCATTACATTTTGCTTCTGAGTCTCCAGACAGAGCGTTTAATCTCTGGAATTAAATATTTCCCTGGTGAGAAGTTAGACAACTTCAAGAGGCTCCTGTCTGAAAAAATAAGCTTGATGTGCGTTGGTTTTAGATCTCTCTGATTGGGTGGAGTCCAGTCTGTCCAGAAGCTGGCCAGCCTCCGGACCTTTGAGCAAAACAGAAAAACATTAATTTCTTCCCTGCTTTATTGAGAGACCAGCAGAGAAACATGTATTCATCAAAGGCTGCCAAGGACGCCTTTCAATCAGATATGAAGGCACGGAGTTTTCCATATGAGAGCCACGACACAAATATTTTCTCACTGTGAGATATTTTATCAGAGATTAAAGCTCAAGATGTTCATTATCTGGAAAAGCACCTCCTAGAATTTGCATCTTCTTTTTGGCAGCCCATGGGGCTACATAGTGTTGATGAATACAGGAGCTGAGCCGTAGGAGAAGAATGGATTTCTGGAGATGGGAGTTGGACGTTTGACAACTGTGGGTTCAGGCGGTTGGTTAATCAATAACTGCTATCCATTCCCGTTTTTTTTTCATTGCAGCAGTGATATCTAGTTTAAAGCAGTCTCAGATGGATTAACCTTTTATTATGTGCTCTGGCTTGCTTCTGAGAGTCTGGGAAGTGTCCCAGATAGTGTATGTAGGCATGTACACATCTATACAGATATACAGAAGCTCCGTCCAAGCTTTGGGGTTGGCCTTGCTTTGACCAAACACCTCCAGAGGTCCCTGTCCACCTTCTACAGCTGTGTGTTTCTGACCAGATTTCAGGAGAGGGTATACGTGCTTTCTCAGATGCTGTGTACCCATATATGCATAGAAATGTATGGGATACTCACTGCAGCAAAATCAGCTGAATCAAGTCACAAAGAAGCAAGAAAAAAAAATTGTACCTTGCTAATAAAAGATAAACTTTTATATATATATAAACTTATATATATATATAAGGAAGGAACTTATATATATATATATATAAGGAAGGAAGATATTTATTTGTTCCTCTTAAGAAGAAGAGCTCTGGTATTACAGTACTTATTTTGGAAATTTCATGACAGTGATTTCATCCTTTGTAACCACTTGTGGCTCAGTACATTTTTACCATAGTTGCCAAGTAACAATCACTAAGCATTTGTGTCTAGATCGGTAAAGGGGAGCGGAGGGAATGGATAAAATCTATTTTCAGAGGCATAATCATCGGTGGCTCTTTGTAGGTTAATGGTTAAGTTCACTCAGCAGTGACAGGGTTTTGTTGAAGGCCTTGGGATTTACCAATAGGAAAACAGAAAGCGAAGGGACTGAAGAGGGGTTTTTATCGTTATTATTACTCTTTCAGAGCAGAGTGGCTTATGAGTGATTAAGGAGGCATTAAGTGCGTCGGACGTCACGTCCCGCGTGCAACAGTCAGATTATAATCCCCACCTCTGGGTCAGGCTGCAGCATGTTCTTTCCTCCCCAGGTTTTCTTGTGCCAAACCCTCCTGGTGCTGCAGACCCCGCTCTGGCCTCGTTTTGCTCCCAGGGCAGCTGGCAGCCGATGGAGAAGAGGTTTTCCTTGCTGCAAAAAAGGACAGAGCAATGGGGTGAAACACATCTCAAGGTCACCTTGATCTTTCCGAATATACTGTGCCATGGACAAGGCATTCAGGGTGGGCTTGGAGGAAGACAGTTGTGTGCCCCGTCGTCTTCCAGATGGCAGTCCTCCACGTGTCCCTGAGCAATGTGCACCTTCCTTATTGCTGTAGAAATAGCTCCCACTAATCCCCAACAGCTCCTCTACCCTTGGCATCCTGCCAGCTGGGTCTTCCCACTGCCCTGGTGGTGTCGCCCATTCCCTGAAACCAAGGCAATGCCTTGGGGAACGGCTGGGGCAGAGGGCGGGGGCAACGGCATCTCCCACCGCGTGTTTCAGTGCTGCCCAGTATTGCAGCCTAGTGGGAGATGAAGGCTAGGGATGAGCACTGCCCTCTGCCCGCCAGCCTGGGCTGGAGCATGCCTCTGCCTGATTCAGGTATCCGGGAATATCCCCGGAATTGGCTGCATGACACCACGTTCATCACATTGGCGGGGCTAGCACGACCACAAAACTCCCTTTCCTCACAAAAAAAAAGAAAAGATGACCCTGGGAAAGGGCCAAGCAGTAATCAGAGCTTATAATCCTTTTTGCAGCAGGCCAACACATGGGAAGTATCATAGAATCATAGAATCATTAAGGNCCTGGAGAGAGGGAAAGGGAAGCAACCGTCTCCCTTAATTCTATGTGCACCAGGCATGCACTCGGAGGAAATGCATTTCAGTGAGAGGGTTTGTCTTGGCGGTTCAAGACTCAGGGATGAGCCAAGGAGGCAGCTCTGGCTGCTGACTCCAACGTCATTCAGCATCCCTCCTGGGATGGGTGTCAGGGCTGCCCCACAGTTTCTGCTGCTGGGCTGGGAGGGACGGAGGCAGCAGGAGGAGAAGTGCCGGAGAGCAGGGGGGTGTGTGACCCCAACACGTGGGGCTTGGTGGTGAACACTCCCCAGAAGGGCACAGGTTGAACAAGAGCTACCCAGCTGCAGGAGCCTTTCTGTTGAATGGTACCTGGCAAGTGGCACTGCTCCCTGCATGGGTTGTGGGGGTCAGAATGGGATGATAAATCAAGGGTTTGGGCATTCTGTAAGATGACTGATCCTGCACACTTGGGGGGGAATGCCCAGGTCTGAGGCAACCAGGGGTGCTGCCCGTTGCCCACCACCAAGGCTGGAGAGAGGGTGCCCCCCGGGGCAGGAGCACAGTGCAAGGACCAGGACACAGCCTTGGTCCAGCTGCTTTGGGGATTCAATGAAGAGCCCAACGGCGTGGGCCTGTTTGTCAGGGAGAGGGTGCAAGGAAGGACTGGAGAGCAGCAGGGAAGGGATGAAGCGCTGCCATGCCTGACACTGGCAGCATGTTTCCCACTGGTTTCACAGAGGCGTGGAAATTTCTGCCTGGTCTCCCCAAAGCTGCCGCATACAATTCTCTGTCCTCCCACGTTAAGAGCTGGGTTGTTAACCAAGAGCAGAAAGGAACGGCTACTTGGGGAAGAAAAAGGGATTTGCAAAATATTTTTGCAAGTTCCTTGGAAACAGTGAGCATGGAGGAATCTGTCTCACACCCATCGTCCCCACAAGAGATGACCCTGTGCAGGAAGGAGAGGTTTCTATTTAATTGCCCAACGTGAGATTGCTGTTTCGTAATGCTGAACAGCCTGAAAACTGAGCAGGGCCAAACTGAAATGTGCCAGAGCAGAAATGCTGGCACTTTGCCACCCAGGACCACCCTCCCTCCCCCTTTTAAAGCAGCGGTATTTGTAGAGGATTGGTCATATCGCGGAGTTAACGTCATTACATCTGTCGGATGGGATTGCTGAGTCCATCTGGGCACTGAGACCCTTACAGTATGAACGTGGACAGTAGGATTGTAAATGAACTGACGTTTGACCGATAGCACAAGGTATGCTAAACGGATCCTAGGACATAGGGCAATGTGTCGTGTTTAATAATAATGGAAAGTACACATTTTTGGGTCATAAAGAGCATATTTGAGAAACAAGTCTGTGGTGATCTCCCCTCCTTCAGCATCTTGTTCCTCCAGGGCAAGGAGGTTTTGAGGATAGGAGAGGTAACAGCCAGTCCAGCCTTGAGTGTCAGTGGGGGCATTCTCACTCGTGCTACCGAACCCCACCGGAGCTGGCAGCAGATAATGCCACTCCTGCCAGGCTGAGCCAGAGCCAGAGCTGAGCTGCTCTGCCTGCAGCCATCCTCCCCTCTGCTGCTTGTAGATGGCCTGCTAGTGACCACAGTCCTCAGCAAGGCAAGATGAGATGTGTCCGTGGGTGAGGTGTGGGCGGGGTATTGCTGCTGATAGGGGAGTTAAAGCGAGCAGATTCCTGGAAACTGTGATGCAGATAAGGCTTAACGCTCACATCTGCACAACAGAGTCCCATCTGTGTTCCAGGAAATATTTAACAAATTTTCATCTTATACCTTCCAACAAAAAAAAANGCTAGTGACCACAGTCCTCAGCAAGGCAAGATGAGATGTGTCCGTGGGTGAGGTGTGGGCGGGGTATTGCTGCTGATAGGGGAGTTAAAGCGAGCAGATTCCTGGAAACTGTGATGCAGATAAGGCTTAACGCTCACATCTGCACAACAGAGTCCCATCTGTGTTCCAGGAAATATTTAACAAATTTTCATCTTATACCTTCCAACAAAAAAAAAAAANGCCGGAGAGCAGGGGGGTGTGTGACCCCAACACGTGGGGCTTGGTGGTGAACACTCCCCAGAAGGGCGCAGGTTGAACAAGAGCTACCCAGCTGCAGGAGCCTTTCTGTTGAATGGTACCTGGCAAGTGGCACTGCTCCCTGCATGGGTTGTGGGGGTCAGAATGGGATGATAAATCAAGGGTTTGGGCATTCTGTAAGATGACTGATCCTGCACACTTGGGGGGGAATGCCCAGGTCTGAGGCAACCAGGGGTGCTGCCCGTTGCCCACCACCAAGGCTGGAGAGAGGGTGCCCCCCGGGGCAGGAGCACAGTGCAAGGACCAGGACACAGCCTTGGTCCAGCTGCTTTGGGGATTCAATGAAGAGCCCAACGGCGTGGGCCTGTTTGACAGGGAGAGGGTGCAAGGAAGGACTGGAGAGCAGCAGGGAAGGGATGAAGCGCTGCCATGCCTGACACTGGCAGCATGTTTCCCACTGGTTTCACAGAGGCGTGGAAATTTCTGCCTGGTCTCCCCAAAGCTGCCGCATACAATTCTCTGTCCTCCCACGTTAAGAGCTGGGTTGTTAACCGAGAGCAGAAAGGAACGGCTACTTGGGGAAGAAAAAGGGATTTGCAAAATATTTTTGCAAGTTCCTTGGAAACAGTGAGCATGGAGGGATCTGTCTCACACCCATCGTCCCCACAAGAGATGACCCTGTGCAGGAAGGAGAGGTTTCTATTTAATTGCCCAACGTGAGATTGCTGTTTCGTAATGCTGAACAGCCTGAAAACTGAGCAGGGCCAAACTGAAATGTGCCAGAGCAGAAATGCTGGCACTTTGCCACCCAGGACCACCCTCCCTCCCCCTTTTAAAGCAGCGGTATTTGTAGAGGATTGGTCATATCGCGGAGTTAACGTCATTACATCTGTCGGATGGGATTGCTGAGTCCATCTGGGCACTGAGACCCTTACAGTATGAACGTGGACAGTAGGATTGTAAATGAACTGACGTTTGACCGATAGCACAAGGTATGCTAAACGGATCCTAGGACATAGGGCAATGTGTCGTGTTTAATAATAATGGAAAGTACACATTTTTGGGTCATAAAGAGCATATTTGAGAAACAAGTCTGTGGTGATCTCCCCTCCTTCAGCATCTTGTTCCTCCAGGGCAAGGAGGTTTTGAGGATAGGAGAGGTAACAGCCAGTCCAGCCTTGAGTGTCAGTGGGGGCATTCTCACTCGTGCTACCGAACCCCACCGGAGCTGGCAGCAGATAATGCCACTCCTGCCAGGCTGAGCCAGAGCCAGAGCTGAGCTGCTCTGCCTGCAGCCATCCTCCCCTCTGCTGCTTGTAGATGGCCTGCTAGTGACCACAGTCCTCAGCAAGGCAAGATGAGATGTGTCCGTGGGTGAGGTGTGGGCGGGGTATTGCTGCTGATAGGGGAGTTAAAGCGAGCAGATTCCTGGAAACTGTGATGCAGATAAGGCTTAACGCTCACATCTGCACAACAGAGTCCCATCTGTGTTCCAGGAAATATTTAACAAATTTTCATCTTATACCTTCCAACAAAAAAAAAAAAAATATCCCCACCAAATTGGAGTGGAAGAAACTTTGTCCTTGGACTTATAAAAGCTGGTGGATAGAAAGGAGCAGCTCCCCGTCCAGCAGGGCTTGTAGCTCGCATTGAAGGGGTTTGAGGTGGGGTTGAGTGTGTTTTTTTCAAGTAGATTTTGACTTCCAAATCCAAACTTAATTGTCCTGTTCTGATAGTCTGAGATTTGGGAAACAATAGATCCAGGCCANTATCCCCACCAAATTGGAGTGGAAGAAACTTTGTCCTTGGACTTATAAAAGCTGGTGGATAGAAAGGAGCAGCTCCCCGTCCAGCAGGGCTTGTAGCTCGCATTGAAGGGGTTTGAGGTGGGGTTGAGTGTGTTTTTTTCAAGTAGATTTTGACTTCCAAATCCAAACTTAATTGTCCTGTTCTGATAGTCTGAGATTTGGGAAACAATAGAGCCAGGCCACTAATAATTGCCTCTGCTTTGAAAGATCCCATCTTCCTCTGAGAACCACAAGTCGGGGGAAAAAAAACCCATGACTTGTTTATCAGAGCTTGGTCTGGCTGCGTTTCATGGAGAGGCAGGGTTAAGGAGTCCTGCAGGAGCTCTGGTTTTGAGCGTGAGCGCAGTGCTGGGTTCCACACCTCCGTATCAGTGAGTTTCTGCCTGTGCAGTGCCTCACCTATCTGGAAAGAGGCACATGGCATTTCTGCCTGCACTGCCGGCACTTAGCCCTGGAGGTGTTGAGGGGCTGCATCATCTGTTTGGTTTCCACACAGCAGGACATTGCTTTTCCAGCATGCTTCAAGCAGATCTGGACATCCTGCTGCACAAGCAGCCCTCCCTGTGCCACTGGCTGGTTGGGACATGCCAGCTGGCACCTACCAAGGCTGCAACATCAAACCCAACGTAGCTAAGCCACTTCTGCCTCACGGCTAGTGCGGCCTCACCAGCTCTCCCTTCCCTAAAGCTGCTGAGGGATTTTGGTGCGTGAGCTCAAACTGCCTCTGCTTCCAGAGATGTGTTTGGTCAGCATTAAAAAAAAAAATATCTGAGAGGCAGTGCATAGAATCATCGAATCATTAAGGTTGGAAAAGACCTCAAGGATCATCAAGTCCAACCATCAACCCAACCCCACCCACTAACCCATGTCCCCAAGCACCACATCCACACGTTTCTTGACCCCCTCCAGGGGTGGTGACTCCACCACTGCCCTGGGCAGCCTGTTCCAATGCCTCATCACTCTTGCAGGGAAGAAATTTTTTCTAATCTCCAGCCTAAACCTCCCCTGGCGCAACCTGAGGCCATTTCCTCTTGTCCCATCACTTGTTCCTTTAGAGCAGAGCCCAGCACCCACGTCACTGCCCCCTCCTTTCAGCAGCTGTAGAGAGTGATGAGGTCTCCTCTCAGCCGCCTCTTCTCCAGACTGAACCCCCCCAGCTCCCTCAGCCACTCCTTGTAAAGCCATGTGTCAGGTTGTTGGGTTAGCAGAGCACTCAAGGCTCGGAGGAGATGCCGCATGCACGTTCAGGTGGTTTTGCTGGGAAGCATGGCTGCGCCCTGCTGAGCCTGGCAGCCAAGCTGCTCTGATGCAGCTCCTGGGAAACTGGTCCACCAATGCTTGGAGATGCCCATTCATTCACGTGGGTCGAAATACAGCCCAAAGTAGGTGTGACGTAGGTGTCTGATGGGGACACTTGTGTCCCATCAGTTTCGGAGTCCAATCAAGCTGAAAGGGTTCACAGGGTGCAGGGGGGCGGCATGGTCAGACTGGTTTTGGAAGCTAAAAATAGCAGCAGAGTGGAGTCAGTCCTTGGTTAATCTGGGTTTGTTCAGGCTAGACATCCAGACTGGGTTCAGTACTTCCATTAAAAAGGCTGTATTTACAGAGCTGCTGAACTGGCCCGTTGCCCACTGGGGCGACACTGGCCACTGGGCACTGGGCCAGCTTGACTGGGTGACTTCAGCATCCTCCTCCAAAGGCTGCGCTGGGACGTTGGCCTGGCTCATTCTCCTGAGACCTCACACTGGGTCATGACCAGAGCTGGGATTTCTATGCTGAATATCTCAGCCCCAGGCTCACCAATGTCTGCTTCTGTCCTCAGGAAACCCAGTCACACTGGGCTTGCCTAGAAATTTCCTCTTTGGGTCGGAACTTCCCATCTTCTGTCTTGACGCATCAGCAAACCTTTAAAAGGTGAATTGAACAAGTTTGCCTGTTTCAGAGAGGCTCGGGAAGGAGGACCAGCCATTCTGCATGTTCTTGCATGAATGAGGCTCGGTTTGTGGTCTGATTGATGAGACTCGGTTTGTCTCACGTGAATGACGTGGAGGCTGGAGCAGCTCAGCCCTGTTTTGACACCTGGAAGCTCCCACAGGAGCGAGGCATCGGGCATGACCCTGCTGCAGGAGAAGCTGCATGTGGAGTTTGCACGTGGTTAGCAGAGGAAAGCCTGCTGGCAGGCCACAACTTTCTCTTGCCTAATAAGCACGCTATGCCAAAATGCATTTTTGAACATGGCTAAAAATGTCCAAGCAGTCATGGACTTCCCAAGGAGAGGGAGGGCAGGGAAACAAGTGTGCATGGGTGACTGCATAAGCCTCAGCCGCCCAGCAAGCAGACCACAGCCTCCCCTGGGACACCCCATGGTCCTCAGGTCAGCAATACAGGTCCTGGAGCATTGTCTCCTCCGAGGGTGCAGGGTCAGAGCCGTGCTGTTGAGAGGGGCTGCAGCAGGTGCTGGCTGCGTGTCTCAGATCACCCAGCATGGGCAAAAGCCATCTTCCCTGACTTTGCCCCATCTCCCACTGTCGTAGGTAGCAGAAAGGACAATCACTGCATTTCCTTGCCTGTCTGGTGACGGGCACCTGCCTTTATCCTCCCTGAGCAGCTCTCTAAGGCCTTGGTTCCCTTTTCCATGCCCGTCCAAGAGCACAGCACTTTGTGAGCTCTCCAGGTTTTCATCTGACATCTTTTGAAAGCTGTGGGCAGACTCTAGAAAGAGCTGAAGCGCAAAGCAAAGATGGGAAAAACGGGTTGGTCAGGAGGAAACGCTGCTGGTGCTCCCGCAGATTTTTTTGTCCCATCCCCAGGTGTGAAAGCAGGTTTCTCTGCGATGTTTGGCTTCCTGATTGCCTGAATGGCGGCCTCCAGGGATATCTGTCTGTCCAGTGATGCAGGGGGTTGCTGAGAGTGCGTCCGTCAGTTTTGGCAGGGCTGGGGTGAGTCCAAGCAGGCGTGAGCTTTGGGATGCTGGTCCAGACTTGGCAGTTAACGGTGGGTAGCACAGAGCATCACACAGCTTTCCCAGGAGAAATTATCACTGCCTGGGAGAGGGATCCAGAGGAGAGCAGACGGGCAGGGCAGGGTCTCCTGATGGCTGTGAGCTGGCAGCTTGGCTTGCCTGAGAAAAACAAAGCCCAGGCGGTCTGAGCAGCGATTTACATCACTGCTGATGCTGCGATCGCAGGCTCCAAACTGTGCAAGAGATTACTTTGTTTGCCCACAGTCAGCTGATTAAAAGGGTATTTTCCACACATTTGTGCAGTGATTAGTGATGAAATGCAAATCGTATGCAAATTGGTGCAAATGGCTGATGCGCACAGCCAGCTCCCGAAGTCAGGCACTTTAATTTCCTCGGAGGCATTTGGGCTCTTTTAGTATCCACATGGAGGAAAAAGATGAACCCACTTGTGATCTGAGCACAGTGCTGAGCCAAACAGTGCAGAGAGTGGGGAAAATCAGCCACTGCCTGCGTGCACTTAACCGAGTAGCATCTGGTTTGGTTGCATCGATACATGGAATCCGGTTTATGCAAAACTTTTCATTAAATAAACAGCTACAACCGCACAAACAAGCCTTCCACATACCTCGCTTCCCAGACTTGTTTCTCTTGTTTGGGGAATAGCCTGTCGCTTTTCCAATCATAATGGTTGCTGGATATAGTAACAAAATATGTTTCTCTGAGTATCAGATTTGTAAAGAAGGTCTGCAAACACAATGAAAGCAACAAAACAAATTCCCAAACCCTTGCCACAAAGAATAATTGCAAATATATATATATATACACACATCCATATGCATGCATATTTTTAACTTGGCTCCTTCTTTGGCTTGCAGAGCCAGAGCATTGCTGCAGCCTGAAATTAGTGAGGCTGTGTTTCCTCACTTCCCAGGCAGCTTTGTGGGGATGGCAGGGCCAAGACCAATAAATAAATAAGGGCTCACTGAGTGAAGTATTCTATTTAATAAGGCTGACGAGCCCTCCTGAAACCTAGTTGTGAAAACTGTTTCCTGTAGCTATCAACGTGCTGGGAAAAGGGGAAGCCCTGCGGGCTGGTCAGATTTCCCCCAGTGGCTGCAGTGACTTGTGCAGCTGCTCTTGGTTTGCCCGGGTATTGCTCATTGCTCATAAACAGCCCTGGAACGGAAATCCCAGCTCCCCTGGCACCACCTGCATCCCCATGGGGTGCTGGCAGGTGAAGGGTGCCAGCCCCAAAATTATTCATCTCCATTAGTTTTTGGCTTCCCCTGCAGTTTGAGGAAATGAGGCTGGATTCATGAATAACAGAGTGAATACAGGAGACCTAAGAAAGGACAAAATTCACGGTGAGTCTGTCTCCCGTCCCATCAGCAGACAGGTTTGTGCTGCTGGCAGCGTTACCCCTCCCTTCTTGACACACGATGTTCACGGGGTCTGTGTGTGCTCACCAGCAGCAGGCGGGAAACAGGACTTTCAAAGGCAGGAACAACACAAGCCAGCATCGGGGCTACAAGTGTCTGCAGCTGCCGCAGCTCTGTCTGCAGGCTGTGCATGTGTGTGCCAGTGCCTATTAAATATACATGGCTCTGCTGTTTGTGGGACACCATACGTGTACCGGGGAGGCAACCGGTCTGACTTGCTCTGATGAGGAATTGGTGGCTATGTCTATGTCTTGAGTGAATTTGGCTTAAATCTGTATTATCTTCAGCTTTCAAACCTGTCTCCCTCTGATTTTTTTTTTTTTTTTTTTTTGTGGCAACACTGTTTCACTTGGGAAACAATGGCATTTTCTGGCCCCAGGAAAAGCTGTGGTCTTCCCTCGTGGCTGAGCATGCTGCGTAGCCCAAGGACGTGGTGCAGGGTCTCTTCAGCTGGAGGTGGTTTTTGTTCCCTGCTTTTCTAGCAGTGCCCGTGGCACATAAATTGTTATCCACTTGGAATACACCTTGGGTACTTTTATCTGGGTTTCTGGGAGCTTGGAAGCACACTTTTCTGCCTGTGTGCTAGGATTTTGACGTGAAGCCATTTATTTGAGGTGTGGAAATAGAAATTTCATCTTCACAAGTCATCCTGGAATTTTTCCTCCAAAGATCAGTGAAAGCAATCGTTAATGTGGGGCATCATTCATAGCTCTGTGCAGAATAATCCTCCAGGCTCTCTGGCAGCTCTGAATTGAAAAACAATAAAGACCACTACTAGAGGGTTCCTAAAAAAAAAAAAAAACACTAAACAAAAAAGCATGTTCTTTGATATATTATGTAGCTCTCAGAAAAGGAGGCAGCAAAATAAAAATCTCTCTCAGCAAATGCATGCAGCACCATTCCAAACTCCTAAGCCTATTTTTTTTTCTTTTCCCATGCCCTGACATCTTCCCTGAGTAGTGCCAATAAACGTTTCTCTGGAGAAATCAGCAACCATAAACAAATGTTCACTTCTGTAGACAGCTCCCCAGCCCAGGGCGGTGGCAGCTGCACCTGGGCACCTTGGCTTGGCCAAATGTACGAGCCCCGTGCCTGCTGAGCTGGGACTCACCCTGGCTCTCCCGCTGCTGCCTTCCTCTGAGTGCTCCTGGAGGCTCCTCCACTGCTCGCTGCCTAGATTTTCCCAATTTCATTTTGAAATACAGTCGAAACAGATTGAAAACTGCAAGGGGGAGAAAGGAGAATGTCCTGTGCAGCCTCACGGCCCTTCTCTCCAAACTGGGTCCAGACCCTCACGCGTTGTGCTGCACATGGGCATGCCACCAGCCCAGTCTTTGGGGCTGTGCTGCCAGGACTGTCCTCACAGCTTCTGGCCAGTCAGCAGGCTGGAGACTGCGTGGCCAGCAACCCTGATGGTGCTTGAGCCCTGCTGCAGCTACTGTGGTTAGAGTTTAAATTAACCTTAAACATCTAAATAGCGTTAAAAATGTAAGCTCTGGTGAGAAAATAGAATTGCAGCTCTGTGTGGCCACTAGAGGATCCCTACCTGGCTGGAATAGATAAACATGCTCATGGTTGGTTTGGCATCCTCATATTCAGTCAAAAAACTAGATATCATGGTGGGACGGTGTGAACTGGTGTGAGGAATTACAGCCGTGGGGGCTGCAGCCTGGAGCATTTGGAAGGACACTTCGGTCGGTTTGAAACTGCCTCTTTGAACAGAGTCTCCCGCTGAGATTTCATTCTCTTCTTTGAAAGCACTAATATCCCCACAATAGCAGCTCTCCATGCTTGAAGGAAAAGCTAATGAGTTTCAGAGAGGAGGAGGCACAGAAAACCGAAGGCAGCCTTCATTTCCTGGCTGGTTGGTTTGGTCAATTTGTTTTCCTCTTACTACACTTTGCTACGGTTTCCTTGACGGTATCTTTAGAACACTTCTTAAAAACACCTTTTTGTCTTAACAGTGTAACTGCTATGGCCAGCATGGCTTTCCGGAGCCCAAGGCTTTGTTTCTCTCCCTCTTCCCCTTCCACCCAACGGCTCCTAAACCATCCCTGTGGTTCCCACCAGGCCCAAGCTAGGGAGAAACTCCTGAGCACAGTGCTGAGGTGTGTTTCCACCCCTTTGTGCTTTAAATGCTTCTAAATCTTCTGGTTTTCAATTGCCTTTGCCAGGAGCAGCAGGTTTCTTCCATAGCATCACTCCCATCTGCCCCCAGCCAGCGCAACGAGCAGGTTGGAGCATGGTCCTACCAACCCAAGCATTTTGACCCAGAGTTAAACTCCAGCCACGTGCCTCTGGCTTTCCCCCACAGCCCCATCTCGCTAAGTAGAGCTCAGGATAGCCAAAAAAAGGAGCCTCATCCCCTGCAGGTCCCAAGCTGAGGACGAGGGGGCAGGTGCAGGTACCCCAGAAAGCTTCGCTAGCTGACCTAGCACAAGCTGATGAGGAGGGCTACCAAAATTCCTTGCAGCAAGCCAGCAGCTTGGAGAAATTCCTACCTCAGAGGCCAACAGTAAGGAAGAGGGGTGGGTGCACAGATGTGGGATTTCCCCAGGCCCTGTGGCTGCCCCCAGCCCAGCCAGCTTCCCGGTGGCAGCCCAGCAGCTCCCAGGCACAGCGAAAGCCCTGCTAGGGGCACAGCCTGCGCAAAGGCAAGCTTGGCACTGGGAGGAGATGGAGCATTTCCAGTGCAGATGAAATCTTCCAAGACCTTAGAGCTGCCAGTTCAAAGAAGCCTACTCATTTTGCAAGTTTGGAGAGTTTTAGATCTTGGTCTAATTTAAGCAAATTTTTATAAGATTGGCACATCCTAGAGCACTGGAGAGATCCTTCTGCTAAGTTTCATCCTCTGCAGCAAAGCAGAAGGAAGAGAGAATTACTCAATATGGTGTTTCGGGGGGGGGAAAAAAATGTTTGCAAGGGCAAAGCAGTGTTGTTTTTTTTTCCCGGAGCTGAGTCTTCGGTGGTGAAGACAGCAGGGCTTTCCGTAACTCCCTCAGCAGTGGCCACTCCATATGGAAATTTTCACTCTGAATGGCTAAAGGCTGGCGAAGTATCAAGCAAGTGAAACAGACTTTAACAGAGTAGAAAGTCCTGGGCAAGCTTAGCTACAGGCACTTTGACATGCTCTGCCTCTAACTCAAAGTCCTGAGAGGATCAGGGATGCAGATGAGCATGTGCAAGATAGGAGGATCAGCTGGAGAAAAGACGCCTGGGAACCTTTCCCTCTTGTTGTCTGAACAAAGGGTTGCAGAGGGATGGAAACCAGCTCCCAGGCTCTGGCTTTTGTGCGGGAATTGCCGCTTCCACATAACATCAGCAGCTTCCAGCATGACAGCAACGCACAGCTGGACCTGGGGCAGCCCCGATGGTGGGGCGCACAGCCTGTGGGGCTTGAGAGAGCCCCGTCTTTGCACAAAAGCTGGTGGGCTTTGTCCTCTCACCTTTGTCGCAGGAGCAAATCCAGCATGTGTGTGTCTCCACGGGGCTCTGCAGTAGGATTTTCCATCCAGCATTCTCCATATCCACCAGTCCTCCCAGTTTATAGACAGCGATGGGAGCTGCTGAGCTGGTCAGAAAGGGGAGTCGTTTGTAGCCCCACGTATAGCTGGATTTAGTTTGCTCCCATAGGTAGGTCTAGGCTGAGGGCACCAAAAGCTGTGTCCTGCTGCCACAATTGCCGTAAAGTCCCTGTGGGCAGGGACTTTTCTGTATTGCGATTTTTGGCATATTCACCCTGGTGTGTGTAAACTGAAACATGAACTTTTTCCCCCAGGAAGAGGGGAAGAGCTGCTGGCCAGTCTCGAGCCCATCTCAGGGACCCTGCCCAGCTTGTAAAGGCAGCAAGCTGTCACAAAGCACTCCAGTGCTCTTCCACGCTTACGTTTCTCTTGGCCACTCAGTTCCTCTTCTTTTAGCTTTGTTTAAACAGTCTCCTTGGTAACTGGAGACAGAAGCAGAATTTTTTCATCCTCCTGGTGGGGTTGGTTTCCTGCCTATCTGTGCACTGGGAGGGATCCTTAGGAAATTCGTTTTCTTTTGTGTTCCCACCACAGGCTTTAACCCCACGTATCACTGGGGAGACCTGGAGTCTCTTGCAAAGGGTTTTTATACCCAGAGTTTCAGCCGAGAGGGTGATATTTCACCCTTTCATTTATTTAGCAGCAAACAGACAGCATGTCAGTCACGCGTGTGAGCCACGGCTCTTGAAATTGCCCGTGTGCTCCTGATCTTCAATGTGTCCAGCAGCAGGAGAGCCTCACTGGAGTGGCTCCTTGCTGTGGGTGGCAGCACCCTCCACCCAGATACCACAGACCCACACATCTTCTAGCACCCGCCTCTGCCAGGACACAGCAGCCCGTGGACGTTAGGGTCCTCTGGTCTTCTTGGGGCAGTGTCAGAAAGGTCTCTGCGAGGGGATGGGCATTGATTGCTATCAGCTCATAAAGACCTGGAGGTGTTTGAAAAGGCAGGGGAAAAAAATTCTATCTCATCTCTTAGCTGGCACGCTTTTTCCTCTGCCATCTGGAGAGGCAAGTTATTGCGAATGAAGGGGGGGAATTAAAAAAATAAAATGAAAACAACTCCCAAACTGCCTGAAGGCTTGGCTGTGTTTCCAGCTAGGGGAGGTGAAATCAGCTCCTGCGCTTACTCCCTCTTTCTGAAAACAAGTGGTGTCCAGAGACACAAATTTCAGTGGCAGGCCAGCTTTCCCCATTGCTCTCCCGCGTTTGGAGCCCAGGCCTGGGACTGAGCGTGTCCTGTAAAGTCTGGCTGGGCTCAGGGCAGAGAGGAGCCCTGCTGTTGGCACTCAGCCCCCACACATTCTCTTTCTCGGCCAGAGCCATCCCCAAAGGATGGCAGTGACAGTGTGGAAATACCAAGTAGCACCTTTAGTGCAGAACTTCGAGCTGAGATTTTGGGGTCATTTGTTGACGTAGCGCTCCAGTGCTTAAACATTGTCACTGTTTAAGGCAGCATTGCCCCTCTCTGAGGTGGCTGGAGAGCCCTTTCCAGGGCCTTGTTTTGCCAATCAATGGGGTTAGCACAAAGGACACAGGCACCACATCAAAGAAGTAAGCTTATTTTTACTTATATTTAAAGTGATAAAATAATGAGAAAAATAATACAGTGAAAATAAATTAAAGCAAGATAAGGTAAAGCAGTGAAATAACAAGCGAACTACTACAGCAAGCATAAAATAAGGTAATGCACCTAATCATTACTACATAGAGTTAGAGATAGTGATTAAGAAAGATGCATCACCAGCTGCCTTAATCATACGTTACCATCATCCAGATCCGCAGTCGCTGGGGAGCCCGGTTGCAGCAAGGATTTGGAGAACCCTTCCCAGCTATTGGGAGATTTCTGTATGAAAAATCCACTGGATACATAAGGCTTCCAAATGTTCCCTGCTTTTATACAGTTGAACAAACAACTTTCTATCTTAAACTGCAAAAAACATCTGGTGTGGTTTTCTCCTTGTTAACTTCCATCTCAAGCCTGGCTGGGGCCGGAGAGAGAAGATAACAAGAACAAAAGAATCTAATAATCTTGATTATGTATCTCTCAACAAAGCGTGTCACGACTTGCCACATTCCTTTGCCATCTGTGGTGATAGGGCACATCCGTGCTTAATTTTGGCTACTGTTATGCAGTTAGTATCTTTCTGCTGATGAACCTTACACAGTAAAAGTTACAGCAAAGCTCTGTAAGCGTTACAACAAAACTTTTCTAAACTGGTATATATTCATAAGGTAATACATTGCATATGTGATCAATATTATATATATTTTTAGGTGGTGAGGTTCATCTAGAGGTCAGCTTTAGTTCAGGGCCTCACTGCTCAGGCCCTGGTATTTCAGGCCTGCTCTGGAATTGCTGGCCTTGTCCCTGGGTAGCTCTGCATCAGCTGGCTCTCAGGGCCTGCCTTCTGGCATAGCAACAGTGTTGCGTGGCACTGGGGTGTAGCTCCCAGCTTGGGTTATGGTTTACAGAAATTAGCATCCCTGATGCTTTGAGCCTGTATAACTTCAGCTTTTCATATGCTGGTACCTGGTACATGTCTTTTGTACAGTCAGGCAGCCCTCAGTACTGGTGCAGCATGGGTCACTTGCCAAAGAGAGTCTGGACCAGCAGGGAGCCCTGCAGCCAGTCATTTAAATTACTGAAGTGTGAGCTTGGCACTTGAACCTCCCTTGACAGGAGATTACTTATAACTTCTAGTAAAAGTTCAGTGTGACACTTAGCGACAAGCTCATAAAAGATCAAAAGGCTTTTCCATAGCTTTGGATTCCATTAGCATCATTTGGGTTCCAGCAGGGAGAGCAGGTAGGATGTTTGCTGTGTGCTGCGCTTGCAAATACAGATCACATCTGCGCACATGCATGCAGCCACGTGTTAAGGCAGATGTCAGCTTTTGTTCAGCAGTTTGACTGCAACTTGTGTGCATGTGTGCGTGCATGCACACGCGCTTTGCTAAGTTGGCACAGAAGCTGTTGAGAGCAGCAGGGCACGCTGGTGTTAAGCAGCGCGGCACAAAATGTTTCGGTTACAGGTACTTTCTGAGTCTTGAAGTCAGTCACTGCACATTTGATATTGATGTTTGCCCTTTGAAGTTCTGTGGCATGCCCTCTGCTGTACGTGAGCATCCATTCATCTTCTCCTTTTCTCGGGTACAGCTGCTTTTCCAGCAACAGAGCGACCTGTCAGCAGCCCTGGGAGGGTGTCAGGGCACAGTGGAGACCCTTTGTCTTACCAAAGGGATCCTCGAGGTCTTTTCCAACCCTAATGATTTTATCCTATTCTATTATTTCACATGGTCCCCGCTGTTTTTTTTTTAGTGAGCTTGAACTCAGCAAAGTTTGCTAAATGATCTGCAGAAATGTTCTTTCTGCTGGCAGTTGCTCATTGAAATTCATTTTGGGGAGCAACAAAACCATTTCAATAAGAGTGATGTCTCCTGTTTGAGGAGCATTGCCATGGCAACCGTGCCAGGTGCAAACAGGGAAGAGTAACTCATATTTATTGGAAAGGTTAGAGCAATTATTGCTGGAAGGGGAGACCAGGCTGTAAAGAAAAGCCACAGGCGTAGTTGTGTGCATAGAGAAGCAAGAAGCACTTGCATGAGTTTCCAGTTACTTTCCTTGGGGAAAATGTCTCTAAGGATAATCAGGGAAAGGGATGGGGGGTTGACCCAGAGGTCCCCTCCCACCCGATTCCCTTCATGATTCTGTGCCTCACCATGCTTGTTTTCCACTTCAAGCTTTCCAGTGGGGATTCCAAATCCAGCCTCAACCCCTTCTCGGCTCAGCACACGGCTCTGCCTTGCAACACGCCACCCAGTCACTCAGCTCCCTGTGAGCAACGGCAAATCTCGCTGATGGAGCAGGGTGACACATTGGAGCGGAGTTTCTGTCCCCTCCATTGCCTGCCTGCATTACCCACAGCCAGTCATGAAGAGGAAAACCCAGAAAGGCAGAATGGGGGGAAATGCCAGGTTTTGGCTCTGAACCCTGCAGACTTAGAAATAAGATTTGCAGGGTGTTACACGGAGCAAGGATGTTGGGCTGGGCTGAGCCCTGGGCAGTCGATCCTTTGCTTGCAGAGCAGGCTGGTCTCCTAGGGACTAGTGACAGTTTTTAGCTGGCATGGGCAGGGTTGTGCAAAGCCAGGGAAGAAGTTCTTTCTGCTCTGTTAGCTTTCCCAGGTGCCTTAAGCAATTGCTGCAAGGGGTGTTTCTGGCCAAATTCCCATTGAATGTGTTTTCCCTTCACTTGTATTGCGCTGTTTGCGCATGCTGTGCTTGGAGATCTGGATACACATCTAGATGGAGTGTCTCCTGTCTCCTTCAGCTGTCAAAAAACAGTGAAACGTTTAAGCATGACCAAGGGGCTCAGGCCCTGTTTTGGGGCAGATCAAGAGAGTGCCATGCATCTTTGCCTTTGCTAGGCCCTTGCAAAACGTGAAAACATGAAAAAGTGTCATTTAGGCAGAATGTAAAATTTGCAGAGTAAATATCAAGGATTCCCCGGAGAAGTATTTCTGGTCTGACAAATCCTGCCCAATATGGTCTTCCTAAGACATCAGTCTAGCATGTGGAATCATCTTACCTGGCAATCACCGCTCCTGAAAAGTTTTTTTCTGAGGCACTGAGCACAGCTGTGCCTATCATCTCCCAGCTATTTGAGCAGCAACAGCTCCCAGTCCTCCTGCAAACCACCTCCTGCATCTTGTATCTCTGCAAGGCCAAGGAAGAACAGGCTGGATCTTTCTTCCAGGACTTTCCTGGTAGCAATGCTCTGGAGCAGGCCAGCGTTATGTATTTGAGCCATATGTTGTCATTTAAGCTCAATACATCCTGAGGCCAGGGGAGCAGTTAGTTCATGCACCCGTAGAAATGACAACACAGCCCTGTGGTCTTACAAAGGTTGATTCAGCAAGCCTTGGAGAAATAAATGGAGGGCAACGCAGAAAATAAGAACAGCCAGGTGAATTTTGGCTGCAGAGGTGGGGAGAGGATGGAGGGATCGGTTCCCTGTCCCTCTGTTTGCAGTGCCCAGGCTAGTGTGCTGTGTCGTGGTTCTGGTAGGCACTGGGCTGTGCAGCCCATGCAGATCTGGGCTGCTGGGCCAGAAAACCAGGCTGCCACATCCCATCGCCTCACTCCACGCTTCCCAAAGCATGCGTAGGCTTAGCTTCAGGCAGATTGTCCTTTGCCCTCCATGTCATGTTTGCAACACACTTGAGGCAGAGTTTTCATTAAGTACAGACATTTCATGTTGGCAAGGCTTGGGCTCTGCAGGGAACCCTGCGTGGGTGACGCACGGGACATCTTACAAAGATGGGATCGCATCAGCCAGGACAGAAACCCTAATGAAGCCTCTCTGTGTCAGAGACCGCTGGGTAAGAGCTGAAATCATGGGTGACCACAAGGTCATTCGCATAATCCGGTCCATTTCTGTGCATTTTCTGTCCCTCAGGAACGGGCGTCCCTGCACTGGCTGAGGAGGTGTCGTGTTGCCCCCTGGCGTGTCCCCCACCAGGCACACACCCCCTGTGGCTGGGGTGAGAGCCTCTGTCACAGACCGGGCTGTCTCTCTGCATGCGAGGCTGTCACCTCTTCAGCATCAGGTGCAAATCTTGTTGTCAGCTGCTGGAAGAAAAAGCCTGATCTGCTCCTTTTCCTTCTCAGCAACAAAACAACCACCATACTCGAATAGCCACCAGAAATGTGAGGAATGAAGCATTGTTTGCTCCATTGATTCAGGGAGAAGTGCTGTCAGTCCAGGCAGCAACAGCATCCCGTGTTCTCATGGGCAAGCTACCTACTGACTGCTGTAGCCATCGGCCGATTGTGTTTTTAGAGGTGACCATTTTCCTGGCCCACTGGAGACACCATTCCTGACTACGTGCGGTACTTCTTAGCGATTCCAGCTCCGGTTCGTGGGTGATGCTTTCTTAGCTGCGAGATCTCTGATCTAGCCGCACAGCAGGGTTGAGGTGGGCAAGGCCATTGGGTTGGAAGGTCTCTGGATTAGACAATCTCTGGTCCAACTTCTTCTCAGAGGGCCAACATGAAACCTAAAGCAAGCTGCTCAGGTGAGTTCTGAACATCTCCAAGGATGGAGGATAGCCTCATCCTCTCAGGCAGAACAAAAAAAAAAAAAAAAAAAGACAAGAAAATGAAGCAGTGTCAAAAAGGCACGACTACAGTGCTGACAGAGAGCTGAGAGGTGTGCTGTGCAGCAATGAAAACCACCTTTCGCCACGCTGAATCTGAGCAGCAGTGGGAAGTGAGTGCTAGACTTGACACATCTCTGCTCCTGGAGAGCTGGCCCTGTCAAGAAGTGCCCTGGAGGATGTCCCCTGTCCCCCCACATGTTGTGCCTGGATCTCTCTGGAGCTGATTGCTGGTGCCCTGGAAGCAGCAAGCTCCCTTGGTTCTTGCAGTGCTGGTCGCTTGTCTGAGTCATGAGAAGGGTTTCTGCTGTTTCACGTAACTGGGCAGGATTTTTGTGAATATATTGAGGACTTCCATTGGCGCATCATGACTCAGCAGATATTCAGGTTTGAAATGAATGCAAAGGTCCATGTAGATTGTCACCACTCATTCCTGGTGCCATCTGATCCCACGAGAGAAAAACAGCTAGTGCAGATAGGAGAGCTGGGAGTCCCAGCTCCTTACACCTCTACCCAGTGCTGCGTCCATCTTCTCATGTGGCCGTGGACAAAAAAATACTTGTAGAGCGATATTATCCTATTGGTCTTTGTTCTTCTCCTGACACCCTGTGCTAGCTCATTGCATATGTACCTCTCCCTGAACACGCATGAGATTGCTCGCAGAGTGCCTTCCCCAGCTGGCCTCAGCTCTCTTCTTGCCCTGCCTTTGCCATTTTACAAAGCCAGTTTGCTTGTCCATTGACTGAGGACATTCAGCCCTGTCCTGCTAGCGCCGTGTCCCTGCTGGGGTCACTTGCAGGCAGGCGTTACGGGTGCTGTCTCTTGCCCTTTCCAGAGATGTGTCCAGGAAATGCCAGCCAAGCTCAAAGGGAAATGGGAGAAATCTGCAGAGCAGAACTAAATACATAGAAACCTGGTCTGGCTGGGAAAATCTTAAAACAAATATGTCAGGGCTGGGAGAGCATCAGTTGGAAATGTTGTCTGTATGCCCATCCTGCTCCTATATCCTCATACTCCAAGGTGTTCTTGGCAGTTGTCAGAGGAAGAGGCTGTGCTGGATGGCCGTTGGGTCGATTGGGTATGGCAGTTCTTCACTTGGTGTGCCATCCTTAGAGCATCACCTTCACTTGGCGTGCCATCCTTAGAGCATCACCAGCCAAGAGGACTTTTCCATGGGCTGGTTTAGCTAAGGGTTGTGTGGGAATGCTCTTTTAAAAGACCTTTACAGTTCGAATGAAATAGCATGGTTTGAAATGAAAACTAAATCCTGATGGAGAGCATTGGGCTTTAAGCAAGGGCAGACAGCTGTATGCTGTGTTCGTGAAGATACCGTCCTCTTGTTGCTGCTGGGTGTCAGCAAGAGGAGGAGAGCTGGAGCTGCAGTTCTCCAAGATTTGTTTCATTCTTTGATTTCCGATACATGGAAATGAGATGAAACTCATTCCCTCAGCAATTGCCTTGGCTACAGATTCAGGGAAGAGCAATTTCTGGTACAGAAATGCAGATAGTTGGATGCAGGACTGCAGCCCGCATGGCTCCTGAGCAAGCTGCCCAGGGTCTGCCAGGCACTCCTGCTCTACCTCATCTGCACCGTGCATTGTAACGCAAGAAAATCAGCCTTGCGCAGCAACATGGACATCTGCAAAAGAGGAGTGAAGGCAGCAGGCTTGCAAAGCTGCAACGCTGAGAACAGCAGGAGCACAGGACTAGTCACCTAGGGTTGACGGGGTGCGATCCACAGCCTGCAGGAGCAGCCCCATGCTGGCTCGATGCTGCTCACATCATCACAGCCCACACTGCCCAGCAAACCTCTTCCTGGGAGAGCAGTGAGAAGCAGAGACCCTGTCAGAGGGTCCAGCAAGAGCAGGGTGTCAACAGTGTACATTCCAGATTCCTGTAGAAATCAGTCCTTACTCTTAACACAGAATAAATCATGCGGTTGCCTGACCCTCCTCTTTCTGCATTGGCCAAACCCCGCCGCGCGGCCACCTGTGTGCAGGACCCAGCAGAGGGGCTCTGCAGCCAGCGAAAGGCAGTGCCACGGAGATCAGGTGTGCCCTAAGAATAGCTGCTGTTATTTTCGCGTACTTGCTCTCTCTCCAACAGATGTGATCTCAAACACCATCAGGAGGAAATCCTTTTCTCTGGGATTGTGGTCTCATCCCAGGGACACATTTGCCTCAGCAGTTCTTGCTGATTGGAGATTCATCCAGAGAGCAGACTTGCTGTTTATTCCTCCCACTCTTTTTCCCAACATCCTCGTACAGCAGAAAGAGCAGCAGTGCAGATGTCTCCCCAGCACAGAGCACTTGCTCACACTCTGGCAAGATCCCTTGGAAAACTGCGTAATAGCAGCACCTGCTGGCAGTGGCACTTTGAGCCCTGGGACCACATTATTCAAGGAATTCCTGTCGGTGTTGGGTCGAAGCGTCAGGAACAGCTTTTTTAATTGGCACCCAGGTTGCTTTTTGTGAGAGAGAATTCTTTCATGGGGCTTTGAGGAATGCCACAGATGGCAAGCCAGAGCACACCCATAGGACATTTATGTGTTGATACCTCTGCTGGCCTCAGAATTGATGAAGGCAGGTTTTTTTAATTACCTTCCCCGAGAAAGGTGCTTTTTTTCATACATGGGGCAGGGGACAGTGGACATTTTAATAGGAGTTGTCGGGAAAATTATTGATTTTATTAGCAATGTTTCTGAAATTGTGCCATTCCGTTAATTCTGTCAGGTCCTCTTTGATAGCTTGGCTGAGAACGTTTCTGCATCCTTCATTAGTTTTTTTAATATACGATAATTTCCCCTAACTCATCAATGCAAAGCAAGATCAGCTGTGTGCTTGAAAACCCTTTTTTTTTCCTGTGTACAAACCTATTGCAGCAATAATTATAATCAGAACAAATTATTGCAGATATTTATTATAAAATACAATCACACTGAGCCGTGCTGCATTGTTACACTTCTCACAGCAACCGCTTGCTCTTGAGTAAATGATTTCATTATAAGCATGAAGGGCAAACTTAATACACTTCTGACTCATAGCAAACAGCACAAGAAATCATCCTGGCTGTTCCTCCAAGTGCTTGGCGGTTCCTCCAAGTGCTTGGCGGTGTTTGCTCTGAATGAGAATGAAATGTTGACTCTGCTGCCAAATACTTGTCAGCTTAACAGAGGGGTTCTGAGTGATAGCACAGACATGCAAGGAGGGGAGAAAGCCAGAAATGACGGCAGCATGGCCTGAATTTCACTCCCCTAGAACGTGGCTTTCTTCCATGTTTATGGGTTTCCAGTGCTGGGTTCTGCCAGGAACGGCGGATCCTCCTTGATCAGATATTAGAGCAGCCTCAGGGCTACTGCAGCTTGTGCTGGCTGCCCGTGGAGAGCGCAGAGGAGCTGAGGATGGGACAGGAGGCGTTTCTTCGAACGACAGGGACAGACAGGCTTGGGCAGGAGAAGAGCAACTGGGAAGCTTGTTCAAGCAAGAGCATTCCCAGCAGGGCAAGCACGGGGAAAAAGCAAACCCAGGCAGGAGGTCGGCAGCAAGCAGAGGGCTGCCGACAGCCACTGCATTGCCTCTATTTCCTGTTGCTATTGCCACCTTATTTCTCGTCTGGGACAATGTCAGAAGCAGGAGGAGGTCCCATCCCAGCAGCACGCCACACACGCATGCCAGTGAGCAGGGTGCTCTGGGCAGGAGCAGGGGCTGCTGGATTTCTGCCCCCCATCTTGTTTTTGCAAGGAAAAGGAAAGACCACAGTAGTCCCCCTCTGTGCACTAGCCCCTTGTACCCCAGGGGTTTGGTCACCTTCTGGTGAGCAGCTTTCAGCTGAGCATTTCTGGGCTGCTTGCACGAGTCCCTGAAAAGAGTTGGAAAACTTCTTCCGTGCTCATTTTTTTCCCCTGGTAAACCAATTTGTTCATTTGATTTTCACTCTGCGGGGTGCCCCAAGGAGCAGATGCCTCTGCTGGTGGCCACAGCCTCCTGCGAGGCTTTTGCCCTTCACGGTGCACGCTCGGTGGCTGTGCTCTGAGCAGGGACTCTGCCTGCAGACCTTCCCTGCTCATGCCACAGGGGCAAATTCAGCAACCTCAGCCCACGTGAGAAGAGAGACTTGCTGCACGACTCTCCAACAGGAGAGAACCAAACCTTTGGAGCTTGGGGAAGGATGTGTTTCTTGCAAATTTCACCATCAGTGAAGCTTTCCTTCACCCTGCCCTAACCAGAAAGACCATCTTTTCCTTGTGTTCCCTCCACAGCAAAAGTCCTAACTCCAGCATCCCTTTCGAGCTTGTAAATCAGAGCCTCCAAAGCCCAAACTGAGCAGCTGGTCATGATGTTGTACATGGTTCTGCTGTGCCTGGCAAGACAGAGCCTCCTCCGTGCCCGGGGACTGGTTTGAGCAGTGCTTGTGGCCCCGGGAGCCTGTGCCATTTGTGCAAGCTGTCAAGGGGCTGTTCTGCACCCTGGGTTTTTGGAAAGGGATGTGCCTTGCTGCCCCCAGGCTGAGGCACCTCTAGGGGAGGCTGGTCCAGGCTGTGTCACATCCGTGCCAGGGAAGGTGGCACCCTGCGAGCTGCTGGTGCTCTGACCCTGTGATCCGTGCTCGGCCCATCGGCTCCTGCCCTGTGCTTCTGGCTGTGCTGCCCCTCCAGCCTGTGCTGTCAAACGCACTGTTTTCTGTCTGCAGCCCCCTTCTCCTGCTGTTTCCACCCTCCTCCTCCTCCTTTCCCTGTGTCCCCTCCTCCCTTTTTCCCCCTTACTCTTGAATCTCTATTTCTTCTTTTCTGTTCCAGCAAAACGATATCAATCAAGGTGATAGATGATGAGGAGTATGAGAAAAACAAGAACTTCTACCTAGAGATCGGGGAGCCCCGGCTGGTGGAGATGAGTGAGAAGAAAGGTGGGGGACGTGCTCCGGGGCTGAGCCCAGCCTGTGTGTCCCTGTCTGGCTCACTCATGCCTGGCACCTGCAACACTGAGCTCGCATCCCCAATGTTCATGGAAAAAGGCAGGAGCGAGGATGCTTCCCGTCCCCACTGAACTTCCCCAGCCCACCGCACTCAGACCCTGGCTGGGTGGTGGGGATGCTCCTGCCCTTCTCCATATGGCCCAGTGGGGATGCGCAGCTGCTTCCCCCCACCCAGTCATCTCTGGCACCGCGGCACCTGGGTGGACATGAACTGCATGCGTGTGTGATGCCAATCATGTATTTGCCTTTGTCTTGTGTTCCCACAGGAAATTCATTACCCTTAGAATACTTGACCGTGAGGAGTATGAGAAAGAGTGCAGTTTCTTCCTTGTGCTTGGGGACCCAGTGTGGCTACGACGAGGAGTGAAAGGTGTGAGAGTAAAACCAGACCAGCTCTCAAGACGCTGCCGTCCGCTTTCTCTGTGTCTCCCTACTCTCACACTCCTTTCTCCTCGCCCTTTGGCTCCCAGCCGTTTTGCCCTCCCTCCTTCGAAGCTTGGCCACTGCACCTTTTTGCTCTGTTTCCTTTCTTCTTTCATTTCTGGAGGACTCCGGCTCCCTCACAAGGGACCCCCAGGAGCAACACGCGCTCCCAGAACACCCGGGCAGGGGACGATGAGCATCACCAGCCCCCCAAAAAAAACATTTTGAGAGCGCTTGCTGCCCTGGCACGTTGCAGCTATACCTTCATTTAATTGAAGAGAAAATTCAGTCTCGGGAAGTAAAAAGGTGATGCTGCATCATTTTTATCGGAAGATAAAAGAGCCTTTGTTTGAAATGAAATGCATGGCCAGAGCGGTAATTTTAGCCTTTTTATACTGACAGTAGGATCTGAAAATAGCTGAGACTCACGGCACAAGCAGGTAATACCATAAGATGCAATCAGTCTAGGAGAAATCAGGTTATATTCAAATAAAGTTTCATGGCTCTGCACTGAATAATAGCTTCTCATAGGAATAATAAAAACAATTTCCTCTTTCATCACATTTCTAAACCAACTGCAAACCTTCCCAAAAAAAAGACAGAGTTCACTTATTTTTCCATGCTTTTTTTTTTTTTTTTTTTTTTTTTTNAAAACACATCCGGCAGCGATGCCATGTTCGCTTTCAGCGCAGCTGCTGTCCAGGTCAGCTGCATCGTCCCCTCCAACACGTTCTCTGCTGGTTTATGTGACTAGCAGGGTGAAAAATCAGACACGCTGGCGTGGCCCAGACTCTGCAGGTGGAGTTGGTATCATAAAATGGTGCTGGTGGCATCTGTGGAGCGTAGCCAGTGTTGCCAGGATAAAGTGACACATGGACAGTTCACCTGGGCTTTGCCCAGCTTCACGTGTGGGCTCAACCTTGCGAGTTCAGCAAGAGCAAACCTGCTTCCCAGGCCCCAGCTTTGGGAATTGTGGTACCAGCTGGTAAGATCCCAGATCAAAGTTTGAGTTAAAAACAAAAGGAGAAGGAAAGAAAGTCGCTCATCTTCCTGATCACAGCAATAACTGAGGAAACTGGAGGGAAGCTCAGCTTTGCCGACTCACTGGCTGGATGGAAGACAAGATTTTAAAGGATGCTATTTCCTGCTTTGGCCATGAAACTTTTTTTTTTTTTAAAGTTGGTATTTGTGCTTGGTTTTGTCCAAGAGGCAGTGAGGAAGGGCGAGCTGTGTCCTCAGCACCCTGAAGATGGGAGCATCTCTGCCATGCCACCCTTGGGCCACGTAGGTGTGGTAGGGTCTGAACCTCAGGGACCAAAGACCCACCGGTGCGATAAGGGAGAGGCTTTTTTTCTTTTGTTTTGGAGACCTAAAATCTTGAGTGAGAAGGTTCTTGAGCCAAGCCTTGCCACAGACTTTTCTCCTCCCGTTGTCACACCAGCAGTGCAGCTGCCTGCTGGAGGAGCTGGAAGCCAGTAGCCGCTGCACACTGGACATCTTGTGTCCTCCCCCGGGGCAGAACTGCCTCTGAGACCAATGGAAGATCTTGCACATGCAATTCAAAGGGAAAAAAATGAATTTTTGGAGTGTGCCTTTTAATCCCATGTCCACCCCATGTCTGCAATAGTTTTTATTTGAAATTCACAATCCCATGAAACATTTCTGCTCCTTTATTTGTATAGTGCCTTTCTCTCAACACTAACGGTATCCCGCAGCTTTACAGATCTGAAATCTCTGCCATGGGATCTGGAGTCTTTCTGTGGATATCCCTTTTGATTTCATTATTCATTTACTTTTCTTCTTCTGTGTTTGTCTCTGTCTGTCTCCTTCACAGCCCTGTTGTTGAATGAGCTTGGTAAGCGCGCATTCATTTTTCTTTTCCATTTTTACAGTTTGTCTGCGTATTTTTGGAAGACAATTGATTTTGTTTGACGTTTTTCTTTGCTCACGACGTTCTCTTTTAGGGTGGTCAGCAATATTTAAGTAAGCTCAGGTATCTAATGCCACATCTTTCCTGGGAGTAGAGCCCCAAGCAGCAGCCCGCTGTGGCAAGGAGCATTTTTCAGTTGTGACGTTGTTACGGCCGTAGCAAACCTGCTGACACCCCGGGTTCCAAACCTGCCCCGTGCAAATTAACCCCTCACCTCTTAACACTGGCGTGGCAGAAACGGGATTGCCTCAGCGATGCTCGGACAGGAAAGTTGGCCAATCCTTTTTGAAGAGACGGTGCAAACTGCCTCCAGTCTTGGGGAGGGTTAGAGCCCACCTAGCCTCTGCATTCCCTTGCTGGCCATGCCGGGGAGGGAAGCAAAGCAGCCCTCGTTCCCCAAAGCACCCCCAGCCCTGGGACGGGCTCGCGCTGGTTTTACCCTCTCTGCAGCACATATTAGATACTGCGGGGTGGCAGCTTGCAGATGTGGGTTGAAAAGTCTGTGTTCGCGTGTCCCCACCCTGTCCCTGGGGTGCATGTCCCCCGTGCCCACAGTAGCCAGCCGTGGGGCAGGGAAGTGCCACCAGCTCCATGCAGGCTGCAGGGCATCCGTGTGTTGCTGTGCTGATGCTAACCCTCTCTCTCTCTCTCTCTCTCTCTCATTTTTGGTTTCCTCTAGGTGGCTTCACCATCACAGGTATGGATTTCTGCTCTCCACCCCCTCCCCCCCCCTAGCCCCCCCGCTTCCCTCCTCTTAATGGCTCACCCTGCTCTTTCCTCTTGGTTTCCTCTTTCCTTTTGTTCTGTCCTGGAGGGAAACTCTGGAAGGGTAAGAAGGCGCTGGCCCCTGGCCAGTCACACTAACACCTGTCCTCCCACAGAGTGCTTTGCCTGCCGCGCACACCTAACCCCTACCTCGGGGCGGGGGGAGCCGTCACCCCCGAAACAACAGGCAGAGCCCTCAGCCATCTCTTGGAGCACGGGGGGCTTCGCTCTTGGCCCAACCTTCTCCTCCCTGGTACCCATCCGGGAGGTGTGCGCAGGGGTCTGCAGAGCACAGGGAGCCCATCCTCACTCCCCAGGGGTGCCAGAGCACTGCGGGAGGTGCGGGACCCCATGGGGACACCCCGCAGTGGGGTTTGCTCATCGGTCCTTAGCCAGCCGAGCATCCGTCATTAGGATGGAGAAGGTCCCAGGTCCTCCCTGCAGAGGGAGAAGGTCCCAGGTCCCACACGTTGCAGAGCAGTCCCTCAGAAGCCCTGGAGACATTAATTCAGACTAACAAGGACTGTCAGGAGGAGAAGGGCTTTCCCGCAGCGTGGTGCCGCCTGTGCATACTAGGGGCAGCCAGCAGGGGAGCAACACTAACCCCGTGTGAAGTAGGAGTAGAGTTTACTAACCGCACGGCAGTGGTTTGCATGGGGTGTACCGACCCTCCTGATGATCTCCTGATGATCACTTTGATTGATAGGCAACCCTATCTTCAGGAAGGTCCAAGCTAGAGATCATCCTCTTCCTTGCACCGTGGTCACCATCCAAGGTACCCACAGCGTGACACCTGAGGGCCATGGCGGTCTGACAGGGACTGACCAGGGTGTTTGCCTACTGACAGGCTAACTCCTGTCTCCGGTGAATCCAGCCCTTTTTAACCCTGATGTCCTTCTGCTCATCTCCGGGATGGACTGCTCAGCGGGGCTCTGTACAGGGACAGTGACAAAAGCCATGCTGCCTGGGGTCCCCATGCCCCAAAGGTTGCGCAGATGCCAGTGGAGGTGCAGCCCTGCTCCACTGCTCTTGGAGGCTCTCCGTTGCCTCCTGTCTCAAGGTTTGGGTCCAGGCCATGCCCTGTGGATGGCTCCTCACACCTGTATGGCCCAGCACTATTGCCTTCAGCCTTGCCATCGCAGCAGGAGTTGCACGCTCTCTTGCTGCCAGCCCCCTCCCCAAGGTACAGCCCTGCCCAGAATGAGGCAGAGCCAAGATTTCATACCTAGCTCAGCCCTGGAGCTGCTGGCAGCTCTCTCTAGTTGTAACAGGCTGATGAAAATGTCCTGACCATGCACCCATAAGGACCCGGAGGGCTGGGAAATAGAGCAGTCTTAGTGATGCTCTGTCCCCTCCCAGCATCCCTGAGGGAGAGGCAGCAGGTACCAGGGAATACGCTGCTTCCCAACCCTGGGGAGGACCCTTTCTGGGGCTGGAGGGGTGACAGACCTCTTGCTAGCATCTCCCAGCAAAACTGCCTTGTCTGTTGCTCCATGACCTCCTCCTTCTCAGCTACTCTGTTGCTCATGCTCCCACCCAGAAGCTTCCTGACCTCCCCCTCTGATGGGAAGCCACCTCCAGAGAGTGACCACCCGGTCCTGGCTTACCAACGGGCTCTTTGCTTTGCAGAGGAGAGTGAAGAAAAGCAACCACTGACCAGCAAGGAGGAGGAAGAGCGCAGAATCGCAGAGATGGGGCGCCCAGTCCTGGGGGAGCACACCAAGCTTGAAGTCATCATTGAGGAATCCTATGAGTTCAAGGTACGTCTGTGTCCCCTGCCCCTGTTCTTCTTCCCCCGTCCCAGCTGGGGACCCTCCTTTTGGGTTTGCACAGCACGGGCAAGCACCGGTAATGGCCTCGCAGCAAAGCGAGGCAGTCTCAGAGCATGACCAAGGGACACTTTGAAAGGTGGCTGAGCCAAAGCACAATGAAAGGGTGAGGGTCACTCCAGTAATACGGTGGTGGGTTAAAATACACTGTGCATCCTCATTCTGTCCATTAGCCCACAGCTATGGTCCTTGGGGGGTGATCCCAGACTTTCTGTCCCACTCACAGACTGTTTGTGGTTATTATTATACAAGTGCAGCAATCTGGAGAGCTTAAGAGCTGACTGGGCTCCAAAATGCTGCAGGTTGCTTTAAAATACAACGTCGTTCTCACAGCGATGTGCTACACCCAGGTCCTACTTACAGGCAGCTTTGGGTGACCCCTGAGCCCGGGACCCCCAGCGCAAAGGGCTGATTCCCTAAATGGTCGTGAAGCTAAGCTGCCATGAAAGTGTGTGCCAGACCAAGAGCTGAAACCTGGCCGTTTCATTAGCTTTTCCATTTTTTTGTAGTATAAAAAAATAAGATCACCCTTACTGCATGTCAGCAGTGGCTGCCTCCTCCCAGGGTTTTTCTGCCCACGGTCGATGTGCGTCTGAGGCATCATGGCCTGCGGGCAGCCCCCAGCCTGCCTGCCCAGGAGAATCCCCTACATCTCCTCCCCGCTGCTGCCACAGCACCTTCCCTGTCGTTGCTGAGCACCGGCTCCTGAGCAGCCCAGAGAGGTAGAGCCCAGCTCCGCCTCAAAGTTCCAGTTAGTGCTTTGAAGCAGCCTGGTAAAGTTCTTCCCAAGGCATTGCAAACAAGAGGATCTGTGGCACCTGAGCACTATTTGCTCTTAAACCTCTGCTGAAATAGTTCAAACTCTCCTCATGAGGAGGTTTCAGAATGTCTTTTTGAGTGGCAGCAGGGGGAATTGCAAGTGCTTACGTTTGCTTTCACTGCTGGGGCTCTTGACCTGAGCTTAAAACCTGCTAAGCTTTCCCCATCAATGCGTGGCTGTAAGCACTAGCACCCGTGGGTTTTAGCCCAGCATCTCCAGCCCAACAGCCCCTAATTCTCTCCTCTGTGTCTCCATCCACAGAACACAGTGGACAAGCTCATTAAGAAGACAAACCTGGCCCTGGTGGTTGGCACAAACAGCTGGAGGGAGCAGTTTATTGAGGCTATTACTGTCAGCGCGGGTGAGTTTGGACCACAGCTCCGGGTGAATTACTATCAACATCGCTTGTGTCTCGGCTGGGCTGTGTCAGTAGTACCCACCGTAGTGGAGCAGCAGGATGCAAAACAGGTGGCGGAGTTATTTACAGCTTCTGCATAAATAAGACAGCTGATTCAACCCTTTTGTGAGATCACCTTGTCTGATGTGTAGGATCCTCCTGCATCAAGCGTGTCTGTAGCAGCTGGCAGAGAAACACCCTGGCTGTTACCAGATGGCAGAGGGAGAAAGTCATTTTGGTGAGAGAGATCTGGGAGGCAAAGGCTCCCTGTGTTTGAATTCAGAGTGGCATCAACGATACTGGTGCAAAGCAGCAGTGCTCCACATCCCTGCCGCTCCCTGTGCCGCTGCGGTGAGGACAATGCAGTAGCCAAGCCCTGAAGCCAGCCACTGGGTCACCACCTCTGTGGGCCAAAATTCGCCCTTGACTCCTGCTTCCAGCTGTGGCTGGAGGTTATGGCTCAGCAGCCCAATAGCTGCAGCAGCAGGTGATATCCGAGGTCATATCAGATCATGTCAGGGTGCCCAGAGAAGCTGTGGATGCCCCATCCCTGGAGGGGATCAAGGCCAGGCTGGATGAGGCTTTGAGCAACCTGGGCTGGTGGGAGGTGTCCCTGCCCATGGCAGGGGGGTGGCACTGGGTGGCTTAACTTACTGGGGAAGGCAATTTGAGCTTGTTTGGCTAATCGTGCATTGAAATGCATGGGGGGACCACTCACGCTTCCTACCTTGAGCTCTGCTGTACAGAATAACCTCTGCCCAGCACAAAGCAATTAAAAGTGATGGCTGTACCATTTACCCTCTGCCTCTGAAAATGAGGACAGGACATTGTGCAGCAGCTGTCTCCTCAAATTGACATCCTTCCTCTTGTAGCATCGTTATTCTTAGAGCCTCCAGCCAAGAGCCTTCCCATTATTTCGGATAAGCATGAACATATCATGCAAGACAATCGTTGCTGCAGGTTTCGTAGCTAATACAGCTAAAGTAATCTATGCCAGAATCCATTATTCAATTGCAGCCCATATTAAAGCAAAGACAATCACTGCTACTTGGATCCCATCTCTGTGAGACACGTAAAGACTACAGTTATGTGAAAGCTCCATTGCCACTGGGTCTTGCATATACAGCCGCCATCAGTGCTAACAGGGTGATTAACAACCATTTAACAAATGTGACATATTGCAGTGGACATAAACTGTCCCTTGCAGTTGGGGAATAGTAGTTTGCCTCTGATCTCCAGACCTATTTTTTTTCTGCCAGGATTTAGCTCCTCAGGCTTTGTGCCAAGCAAGTTAAAATGCCTCAAACAATGGAGTTTGGGTTGGAGACTTTCCCTGCAGCCTGCCATGGAGAGCAGGTGAAAGTCACACATTCCCACTTCAAAACATGACATCCCAGCTGAGAAAAGAAACATTAAAACTCTATTTCCCACCCAATGAGCGACTGGCGGCAGTGTTGGCAGGGAGGCTGAGCGATGGAGCAGCAGGAGGTGGGGTCTGTGGAAGCGCAGTGCAGGTGTCAGCAAGACTGTGCAACACCACGTTGTGCCTTCCCGTGGTGTCCGGGGGGCTGAGCTGGAGCCTCTCGCCCATAGCTGCCTTCGGTGGGCACCCAAAAGCCCATGAAGTTTCTGCCACAGCAAAAACATGCTGGGGTTTGTGAGCCTGGTCCTGAAGGCACCCCTGGGTCACCATCCAACCTCACTCTGCGTTTCAAGTCACCTTCACAGGGTCCGGTGAGCTCTTCAAAAGAGAGACGTTATTGCCGCTTAACGAAATGATAGACAGATCCGGACGAGGGCTGTGACAGCGGCACTCGTGTTCATTTTTCAGTCTGTTTTATAATCTCCATAAAGATTTAGATCCATGACAGTCCTGCTGCCGTGCAGCTCAGAGGACAATTAAAATACCTGCTGCAAGATTACAGGGTGAGCACAGCACAGTGTATCCTGCCAGTACCAGCCTTCATGCAACAGGAAAAGAATAAAGGCCAGCATAGGCTGCCCAGCCTGAAAAACTGATCCTTATCTCCACGACGATGCACAGGAACAGGGTATTTATATCTGCCCAAGTAACACCATGCCACTGATTAGCTACTGTTTGTGCCATAGTGAGTTTGAAGATTTAAAGCCAAGCAACACATAACTTCCCATCAAGTTATTGCAGAGACGTCAAGTTTCCCACTGCCTCTATCTTATGTGCTGGTCTCAGTCTGCAGAGGTGCTTTGAAGACAAACAACGTGTGCAAAGTTGCACCCCAACAGGGTTCTGACTTTTCCCAGGTTGCTCAGCTTCCTCTCCTCCTGATTCACCAAGCCACCTCCTTCCACCTCTCCCTACAGGTAACATCTTCCAGGCTCCAATCATCTTGGAGGTCCCACTGAATCCCCTCCAGCTTCACCCCAGCCCTCATGCGGGATGCCATATCCCCCGTGTACGGACAGATATCCTGCATTAGAGGTTCCCTCCTGCCCTGCTCTCGCTGGCTCCATCGCTGCCCTCTCCCCTGCAGCTGCATCTCTGCTGAGATGAGGGATGCCAGCAGAGTACAAGGTTTGCATGCACTAGAGCTGGGGCACACCAAGAGCAGATTGACTCCCCTTACAGGTTACCAAATCTCTTGAGGATGATCACAATCCGGGTGATCCCTGAGCCTTTTCCTTTTCTTGCTCCTGTGTGCTGCTGGTGCTCTTTGCAGTACCACAAAGGGGACTAGCCACGAGGTGAAACTTCAGTGCACAGGGCTTGACCTCTGCTTTCCCAGGAAGAATGCCACGTCTTGATTCCCCGGTTGGCTTTTCGTCACCACCTTTGCGAGGAGACAGAAAGCAGCTGTTGTTATGAGCAGCACCAAAGCAAGCAGCTCACCAGCAGCTTCCCCCAATGACGCTGTTGCCATGGCACAGAGCCACCATTTGAACATGGGGTTAATTGATACCCACATACGGGTACACAGTGTACAGAAAGACCATTTTATTCTCCCTGTGGGAGGCTTTATACATTTTGTTGTTCAATCAAACATCCACATCGTAGAGGAAGATGTGAAAGGAGGAATGTTCACCCTGGACAGCAGTGGGGCCGGTAAAAAGAGCACGATCTCATTCAAAAGCTTATGCCAGCCTCATCGGTACTGTGGCTGCCAGGAGATGTAGCTTCTCCAGGCACAGAGACATCTTCCCCATAAACCCAGTGTCTGGCTAGGTGGGACCTTGTCCCCTTGCCCACCGCAGTGGAGCAGAGCAGAGGCTCAGGTTCCACTCAGTGCTCTTGGCTGCTCTGGGACCTGGCCCCTTCTTTTTTGCCATCCCCAGGTGTCCTCTGGGGAACAACAGCCAGGCACACTCATGCCATCCAACGGGGACGGACTGCACATTGTGTCCTCCCCTTGGTAAGGAGCTTCTACCAACAGCCATGCAGGGAGATCTGGTGGTCCACATCCTTGCAGGGAGAAAAAATGCATCCAAGACAAGGACAAATCAGCAACCCAAGTGCAGGGGATTCTTCAACACAACTGGCAGTGGCCTTGGAGTCCCTGATGTCTGTAGCTTAGGCCCCCATCCTACCCATCTTCATTCATTGAGGGTGGAAGGAGGACTCCCTCTAATTTCACTGGGAAAGCGTCACCTCACCTACACGTGCTGGGCCAGAGCTGGTGAAAAGGGCCAATGAGCCAGGGGAGGGGGCCAGGACAGACTGACATCTGCTGAGCTCTTTCGTGGTGACCCACAGGAGAGCTTCTGGGCACAACCCAGCCTGCATGTCCACAGGGTATGGCCGTGGATGCATACCTCCCCAAGTGCCCGCAGCACTGGGGACATGCAGCAGCTGGCACTCGGGGTCTGAGAGCTCCTGACCCATGGGGCAGGATGCGCACAGACTCACATCCCCAGTTTCCTGTCTGTGCTGGAGATCCAGGTCTTGCAGGTGCTGCAGGGACCACAGCCGTGAGCAGCAGTGCTCTGTGCGGGGCCAAGTGCTCAGCACGGCACCAGGATAGCCGGGGTCCGACCCACGCAACGTGCCCAGTGAGCAGAGATGGGGCCAGCACTGCTGGCAGGCTCGTGCTGGGAAAATTAGCCCTGCAAGACATAAATAACAGTTGGGTGAGAAGTGAAGCCCTGGCCTGGATCAGGGAGAGAAAATAAAAGAAAGAAAGTGTGTTTTTGATGTGACAGATGACACCCCGCAGCTGGCTCATGGCCTGGGGTGCTTGACAGCTACCTGGAATGGTGTGGCAATGGGAAAGCATTTTCATGTGCAGGGGGTGCCCACGGACCTCGGTCAGACCTGACCAAAAGGAATAGGCTGCCAGAGCTTGTAGGGAGGCACATATGGGGGTGGGGAAATGTAACAGGGAAGGACAGACAGCGATGATGGAGAAGGGAGGTTTTAGGGCAGGTACTGTTAATGGCTGGATCCCAGTTTGCAGAAAAGGTGAAGCACCAGAGCTAGCAGCTCAGCAGCCACTACAACCAGCTGTCTTTCCAGAGATGTGGAAGCAATCGCAAGAGTTTGTGAAAAAAACCAGCTCAAAAAGAGCTTCCTTAGGGGAATGTCCACAAAGCAACAAGTTGCTCTTGGTGGGGTTCACACACCCCAATCTGCTCCAGCCAGCGTGAGGCCAGTCGTCTCCCATGTTGTCTGGGGAAAAGGCTTCTGAGCAGAGGTTTGGTCCCAAAAAGCATCTGGTGCCCAAACTTAGGCAGGGGGGCTAGCATAAGGCTCTGCATTTCCTGAAGTGCAGGTTGGTTTTCGAGGCTGATGCCTTTGGAGGGTCTCTGTGCTGTGGGAATGGGAGTCTAATCAGGCACTCGTGGTTTTCTCCAGGGGAAGATGACGATGACGATGAATGTGGGGAGGAGAAGCTGCCCTCCTGCTTCGACTACGTGATGCACTTTCTGACCGTCTTCTGGAAGGTCCTTTTTGCCTTTGTGCCCCCCACAGACTACTGGAATGGTTGGGCTTGCTTCGTTGTCTCCATCCTCATGATCGGCCTCCTTACAGCTTTCATTGGCGACTTGGCATCCCACTTTGGCTGCACCATTGGCTTGAAGGACTCAGTCACCGCAGTCGTGTTTGTCGCGCTGGGGACATCGGTGCCAGGTAAGGACAACAGCAGAGTTTGTTGTAAGGGTCCGTCTCGGCTCAGTCTGGGTTTGGCTTTGGGCTGGGAAAGCTGCGCACAGCAAGGTCCTTGGCCATGCTTTGCAGGACCCCTGAGGACAGATGTGAGGTGTATGTGGGAGTTGCTTTTCAGACTCCGATCGGCCAGGAGGATCGAACCAGGGTGTGGATTCAGTCCCCTGGAAATTATTTCAAGGACCTTCCCCTTGCAAAGACTAAAGTATGTACTCCTGTGGACAGCCTCCATGGCATCAGAGCAGGAAACCGGTCTTTGATGAAAACACTGCCTGTGTTGGTAGTCCTGAGTTTTCTATCTCAGTATCTGCTCCTTTAACATTGCTGCCCAGGTGAGTTAGGTGTTAGTTTGTACTCAGGGCGCTCTGCCCGGCGCGGACCCCTTGGTGTGAGACCAGATTCAGCTTTGGTTCAGATGGATCGAGGTGAGGCTGCTGAGGTGGGGGAGCTGCTCAAAATCCAACTTGTGAAGGGCCCCTCTTAGGGATGAACCAGGGCACTGGAGCTGGTCCCAGTGACACGGTTGCTCTGGGAAGTCCCATGTCAGATTGTGCAGGAGGACCTGTGCCTTCCACTCACCTTCTCCAATGTGCCGGTTCCCAGACAAGGGGCTCTAACCCAACCCAACCATCCTTCATGTTGGTCCCTCACCACCCCCAGGCTTCCAGCGATCAGCACTTGGGTGCTCAAAGACCTTGACTTTGTCCTAATGCTACCGGAGCCCAAAAAAAGAAACAGCAGAACCAAAAGAAAGAACAGATTTGGGCAAAGAACAGTGGAAGGAGCGTTTTTCAGACTCCTGGAACTCTGAGGTGTGAGGTTTGTAGGGCTGCCTCACACCCTTGAAGGTGAAAGTCTTCCCTCCTCCTTTTGTCAGCGAAAGGTGCAATTTAAGTTCTTTTTAGGATACATTTGGCTACTCTTGTTTGAACGAGCAGGTGCTCCCAGACTGTGTCGTGTTAGTTAGGTGCTAGCTGGGCTCCTTCGCCCCAGGGAGGTGCAGGGTGCTTTCCAGGAGGTGCAGTGAAATACAGACTGCAGAGACCCTCCCGGCATTAAAAGCACTTCTCAAGCTTGCAGATGTGCACATGGTTGTTTCCACACTCTGGCTGGTGCTGGCAGCGTGCCCCAGATGTGCCCCATCCTGCCTCTCACAGTGACAGCTGCAGCGCCACGGAGGCATCAGCGCTGTCCCACAAGGCTGAAAACGAGGGGAAATGTCTTTTCCTTCCCCTAGCCCTGAGATGGGAGCTCCATGGGAGCTCTTTTTAAAAAAATAAAGCAGCCTTTTGATTTCTTCGCAGTGCTAATAGGTGCCCAGCCCCTTCTGTTACATGAAACTGGGTCTTCGTTCCAGGCTGAGCTCCGGTGTCTCACCCTGGAGCCCCGCTGGGAAGGAGCATTAAAATTAAAATTAAAAATCATGAAATCTGACCTCACCGTTTTCTTTTTCTGAGCCACGCTCTGCTGCCTGTGCCCAAGGTGATCTGGGAGTGCAGATGCGTTAAGCGTTCATCTTCTCATCGCTAGCTGGGAGTGCTGGCCTGGACAAAGCCCAGATGCTCAGCCCCCATCCTGTTCGCTCCCTCTGCAGATCCAGAGTGGGTTTGGAGGTAAAACCAGCACTTCCCTATGGTGCAGAGCAGTGTCATGCTGGTTGACTCGACATGAGATCTGCCACGTAAAAGGCCAGATGAGTTTTATCACAGCTCTTTTGCCACCGCTGTTAAAGCTGGTTCAGCACCTGGCCGAGCGTACACCCTGCTGTGTGGTTTTTCTCCCTGAGGGATGAACGATGACCGTTTGTTTACCAAAGCACCCGAGTCTGCAGGAGACCCTGAACTTTAGTGGGGCAAAAGGTATTTGGAGTGACATTATCAAAGCAAATGTAGGAACACAAATACAAAACTTCAGGGGACCTGAAAGATAGATACAAACCACTGTGGCTCCCGCAAAGCTTTTCCACCCTCTTCAGTTCTTTTGCAAGTCAACAAATTGGCGGATGTGGGAGAAGGGGCCAATGCAGTGTAGTACTGGGAAGGGTAGTCTCATGCTTGAAACTCTGTGGGGGCATCTGGGGCCATACTGGGGGAAACCCCATATTTCTGGACATTGAGATTTCCCTCCTGGACATTTCTGGACCCTCACTCAGGCTCTGGACAGATGTGCCCTTCCTTGGGAGTGCCTGTAGACGAGGCTGTACCCTGTCCCCTTACCCAGTATCTTCGTTCTCCAAGTGATGCCGTTGATATTTGTCCCCACGCTGCCTGCTGCTGTCCCTCCTTTCCTGGCTCTTTCCTGACGGCTTCTCTCTGCCTTCCCTTTGCAGACACATTTGCCAGCAAAGTAGCAGCAACACAGGACCAGTATGCGGACGCCTCCATCGGGAACGTCACTGGGAGCAATGCCGTGAACGTTTTTCTGGGCATTGGGGTGGCCTGGTCCATCGCGGCCATCTACCACGCAGCACACGGACAAGCCTTCCAAGTCTCGCCCGGTACCCTGGCCTTCTCTGTCACCCTCTTCACCATTTTTGCATTTATCAGTGTGGGCGTGCTGCTCTACCGGCGGAGACCTGAGATTGGAGGTGAGCTGGGCGGGCCGCGGACTTCCAAGCTGCTCACAACCTCACTCTTTATCCTCCTGTGGCTCTTGTACATATTCTTCTCATCTCTGGAAGCCTACTGCCACATAAAGGGCTTCTAAAGGGACAATCAGAGATAATAAATATATATATATCTATATGTATCTATATAGAGCGATATATAGGTATAGATATAGATATAGATATAACGCTGTGTATAATGAACAGAGAAAGAATAAAAGAGATTTGCCATGTTCACACACCTGCTGACAGAAGGCGGCTTTGGAGCATCCTTTGAACTAGGCAGGACCCAAAGCCAGCAGGACCCTTCCCAGGCAGCAGCCCCGGCCAGGAGCCCGGCGGCAGGGCCCTCTCTGCAACTCTACCAACAGCAGCGGCCGATAGCCACCGAGCCCTTTCCCATCACTCGCTCCCGCCTGCCGGCCCCCCGGGAGGCTGGATGTGACGGCGACCGGGGCGCGTTGGTACGGGAGAGGCCAGAGTAGCTGGTGAGAAGCAGAGCAGTGGGAGAGGGAAGGAGAGGAGAGGAGAGCGAGGGCGCTGATCTCCAGCCACCATCCGCCTGCCTCCGCCGCTCGGGAACATCCCCTCTGGCCCCGCCGGGGGGGAGCGAGAGACTGGACTGAAGACAAGGGGAAACCGGGAGCTTTCTAAGGATAGAACACAAACCGTTTTCGTAATCGATTTGGGGTTGGGTTTTGCTTTTTTGTTTTGTTTTGTTTTGGTGTGTGTACAACTAGCATTTCCCCCTCCCAGAACTGCCCCTCGCCTTTCCCCCTCTGTGCTTTGGGGATGCGCAGCCGCAACCTCGTGTCCGGTATCCTAAGCCAAGGCTGCGCAGAGCGGCGGGGGCTTTCCTCCCGCCTCGTCCGCCTCCTCGGGCATGCTGTCGTGGTACTTGTAACATTTGCATGAATGAAATGAACCCTATCTGTATATAGCATCCTATAGCGATAGTCCTTCAGCCATGTGGGTTTGAGCATTGCAGATACGAGTGTTTTTCTTTTCACTGGGTTTTATTTATTTTAGTGAGTTTTGCCACAGGTTGGTTTGTTTGTTTGTTTGTTTGTTTGTTCGTTTCCTCTTAGTGGGGGTAAAAGGAGGGAAAGCTGTCCCCGCCTATTGCTCTGCACGTGGGTCCAGGAGAAGCAATAACAGCGACACAGATGTAGGTTTTCAGGGCAGGAAAACCCACGCCCCAGAGACGGCAGGCTCTGTCCCCCTACGCAGCTGGGGTCCCCCCACCAGCAGTCAGTCCAGGACGTGCTGAAGCTAGTGTGAAGGTCTCCACCATCCTCAGGAGGTCGTGCACAAGGTCCCAGGGAGCACGCGTGGGATGAGCAGCGTCCAAGCCCGAGGGGCATGCGCACGGCTGGCTCCCAGCACCTCGCCTGCCTCTGCCTTCACAGCCGGTGGCTGCCTCTAAACCCCCCACCCCCCTGCTGTTCTCTGTCCCCAGAGGTCTAGTGACAGACCCGTTTCTGAGCATGAAGCCATCAGGATCAGTCCCCAAAGCTGGTCCTTTCCCACAGCCATTTGGAGGCCGAATAATTCAGTGTAAGTGCTGCAGGGCCGTAACGAGACCTCCCACGCCACTCACCATAACCGGGAGGCATCCCCCCCAGGAAAAAACCCACGGTTTGCACTGTCCAAACCTGAAACCACTGGGAAGGATGAGACAGGGAGGTGTACCTCAGCATCAGCCCTAGGGGAGCGAGCCGAGCTGCGTGCTGTGCGCGGCGCAGGGGTGGAACCGCGCACTGCTGTTGGGAGATGATGGCTCCTCACCCTACGCCCTTGGCTGGGCTGGCTGGTTCCCAGTCGGGTGAACGCTCAGCCTGCATGTCCACTGGCGAGCTCTTCCCACCCAGCTGAAAACCACGTCTGATGCTTGTACCATAACCAATTGGATGGGAGTATTTGTACCCATTTTTGAACAATCTGTGGAAATTTTAATTAGCCTGTTGTAAGATTTTCTCTAGGAGTATAAAGCTGTGGGTTGGTTTTGGTTTTTTTTTTCTTCTCAAGCCTTTTTTTTCACTTTTGATGGGTTTTGGGATTTTCCTTTTTGTGCCTCGTTGTTTTGGGGGAAGAATCAAACACAGGCACAGGTTGTTCAGGTTTCTGATTATGTACAATTATTTCATTTTCATCTGTTTGACTTCATTGATTTTTCTTTGTGTGTATTGCCCACCACTATAGGCCAGTTGTGATGATCCTTATCAATGGTACACAATGCACAGACAAATAAAGTTTGTAATGATTCCTGATGGATCCAGCAGTGCTCCTGCATATTCTCTATGGAAAACCCTTTCCTGCCCTCCTGTTGTCTCCCCTTACATCATACCCATCTCTTCTTTACTCATCGGTTTGCCTCCACTGTGTCTCTGCCGCTGCCGTGGGGCAGTGGTGCCTTCACACGTTCGCTCTTTCCCCATCTCACAGCTTTCCTCCTGCTCCATCTCCATCACGCCTCGGGCTGGGGTGTTCTGGGGTACCGCTGGGGCTCACAGCCCCCTGGCTCTCAGGGGGATGCAGGAAACCCCAGGGACAAAGCTGCAGTGCAACCCTTCTGGGGCCAGGAGCTGCTCCTGTGCCGGGTCCCCCATCAGCGCTGGCTTGCCCTAGACTCGGGGAAAGCCACGCATATGCCCCAAAAGTACTTAGCAGCTCTTTCTGCTTCTGTGCTCTGGTTATATACAACTGCCTCTGCTCTTGTGCCAGCCTCCCGGTGACTTGCACCCTGTTAAGCGATTAGCTAATGATAAGTGGGAATGCAAAGGATGCATTACTAGGGCAGGGTCCACGGGTGCAAAAGCAGATCCTCCATGAGGTCAGTGAGCAAACCAGGAGCTCAGACTGCTCTGGGCGGTTGCTTGCCTGTGCCCCTGTTCAGGTGCCGTGGGCTGTTTCTGACAGAGCTCAGCCAGCACTGAGTAGGAGAAAAGTCTCTACACACCCGGGGGTGTTGCTGCTCCCTGTGTTTCATCCAGTTGACCTGTCCCCAAATAAACCCTCCCCACAGTGCTTCTGACAGCTGAACTCAAACTCCAGCTCCACAGATGGGTCCCAGGCAAGTGCCACCTTCAGCACATGGGGCTCTCCCTGCTCCTCCCAGTGAGACACCAGTGTCCAGGGTGCATGTTCCTGGGGTCCTGCGCATCCTCCCTCCCACGGTCCTGCCCATCCTCTGAGCAGGGTCAGGATGGGCCACACAGCTGGCCAGACCAGCACCAGCAGCAGTGTCTGGCTTTCAGGCTCCAGGCCAGAAACGTGCCACTGAGTAAACAAAGAGAGGGTAGGAGGAGGCTGGTCCTGCACCCCTGCGGCCAGAGGATTTAATGTGATCCCTGCGCTGCTCTTGCACAAACCTGGCCCTTCCCCACGTGCTCTGCTGCTTTTTGCCAGCCGTGCATGAACTCAGCATCCCTCCAGGATGAGTGCAGGTCAAGCTTCAACGCTTGTCAGTCCCTGGGCGAACACAGCCAGTCGTGTCCGTGTGCTTTTCCCGGGCAGGGAATTACAAAAGCGAAGCAGCTCTCCTGATCCGGTAATTACATCTCCCAAAACATGATGTTGGTATTTCCCTCTTATCATTTGCTTCTTCAGAATGAATTGCAGTCACCAAAGTCATTACCCAGTCAGATGAGACCTGTGCAGCAGCTCAGTTTAATACTGGTTCTGCTCACAGAGCTTTCCAAAGGGAATGACGGAGCATTGCTTGCTTAGGAGAAGGCCTGGATCACACAGTACACACCGCTCCTCTTTACGCAGCTGTTCTCTGCCAGCCGTGTGCTTTTGCACATCTTTAATGAGCTCCCGCAAAGCGTGATGTGCGTTTGCCTGATTGTTGGTGGAGAAGCCGCGGATGAGCAGCCAGCCTTTCACCCAGCTGCCGCCTTGCCGTGCTGCGAGGGTGCAATCCTGCTCCTCCGCACCAGCCTCGTCTTTAAACCAAACCCTCCGAAGGCTAAAGCAAAATGCCCTACAACCATGAGACCCCCGGCACGCTGCCAGGGAGCAGCAGGAGGGGAGTCCTGCCTGCCCTGTGAGGCACAGCCCGGCTCCCCAGGACCCTCGTCTGGTGCCAGTACTCCTCCATCTCCTCCTCGTCCCTGCCAGCCTTCGCAAGGGAAGGGTATCGACCGTCTCTGACAGAGCCCCGGGCTCAGCGGGGTGGCCAGGAACAGCACTTCAAACCCTTGGGCTCTGTCCGTCCACCCGCACTGGCTGCTCTCACCCCCTCCATCGCCCCGCCGGCCAAAGGCAAACCTTTCCATGGACAAGATGCAGTGCGGTGCGAAGGGAAGCGATGCATCTCCAAAGAACTCAACGGGCCACCGCAAAGCGCCTGGGGACAGCAGTAGTGACAGCCCTGAGCATCTCTTCACTAAAACCATATCCCCAGCTCCTCAGGGGCCAACGGGAGAGGAGCAGATCCCAACCACAACCTGAAGACAGAGAAAAGGTGCAAAACAGCCCGGGACCCTGCTGTGCTCGGTGCCAGCGGGAGCCACAAGCCAGAAGTGTCTCAGAGCCGAGCCTACCCGAACTGCTACCCTCAGCCCGCACCAGGGCCAGGGCAGCACAGGAACCGCTCGCCCCAGAGGTGCCAATCCCTTATCTCCAGACAACGTGCCCTCCCACGTGTCCCTCGTTCTCAGGCAGCCCGCGGTGGCTGTGGGGCAAGGGGACGCTCAACTGTGCATCTTTGTCCCCGCTTCCGTCGCTTTGTGAGCGGAGGAAGGGGAAAAGGGAGGCTTCGAAGCCCTTTGTGGTCACGAGTCTGGAGGCACTCTGTAGGCTCACGGTGCTATTTCTGCTGTGGGTGGGGAGGGGAGGACCAGAGCCCGGCTGTTATTGTTACAGCTATTTTTAAGTGCTTGAGTAAGAACCCAGCGCAGTGGTATCGGGGGCCGTACACATACCTAAGGAGGAGGCTCAGCTGCATTCCCAGAGGGGCAGAGCTGGGCATAGCCAGAAAGTGATGGAGAGAGGGAGAGAAAAGAGGGAAAACTTGATGCCAGAGGGTGTTATTCTGGGAGAAAACCCTGCATTATTTTTCTGTAGGCTTTGGCACTTGGGCCCATGGGGGGAAGCAGGTTTGCAGAGCACCAGGAACCTCTCTGACCACGCACACACACATGCACGTGCACGGCACAGCTGCGGGAAAGCCTGTTTATCTTGTAAAAAAAATTGGCTTGCACAAGAAAGCGTCCAGAGGCATCTGTATTCTTGCAAAAAGCACCAAGGGACAGTAAATACAGTGAGATTCCTCACCTTTTAAGGACTTGAGCCTTCCTTCTTTTGGAACTGGAGGTGCTGAAAGCCTCTCGCCAGCCAGCAACGCCCCTCGTGCAGAGGGAAGGGACATTGTGAAGGCAAGGGGCCCATCTGGCCAAGCAGGAGCTGTTATTAGCAGAGACAGCCAGAAGATTGCTGTTCCAAGCAGGATTTGCTGTCTGTGGCACATCCCTGAGAGCAGCCAAGGGGTCTCCGCAGGGTCTTGCTGGAGCATCCTGAGGATGGCCAGCCCTGCCAGTGCCCCCAGGGTGGCTCATCACTGTCCTGCGTGCCCTGCGCCCTCCCTGGGCTCCTTCCCCCCCTCCCAAGGTGAACTCCAGCCTGGGGGTCCCCTCCCTAGAAGGGTGAAGGAGGGCATTGGGGAGCACAGGGTTCCCAGAGCGGGTGTCGCAGAGCACTGCTGGGCAGTGGAGCCACGTGCCACTAGTGGCATGTCCAGCATCAGAGGGCACAGGGCGAGGAGAAGTGCTGTGGGGTCCCACACAGACTGGAAACCCCGTTTTAGGCACTGCCACAGCATGTCCCCATGCCCCAGATGCCACATCTTGATTTCTGCACAACTGTAGCCCAGCCTCCAGCTTTTTTTTGCTGTCTGTGGGCACCGTCCCCAGGCGGTGGTGGGAAGGAGCGTTGGTACCAGGAGCACGTGCTGCTTGACATCAGGCTCCTTCAGCATCACCTCGCGCCATCTCAAGGCCTCAAAACAGCCACCTACACACGGTGATAGCCCAGCCTGGGGCTTGCTCTGTGACGGTACCCCCACCCCGGGGAGCCTCTTCACATGCCCTCTTCCTTCAGGGTCCCTGCAGAGGAGCCTTCTCTGTCCCTCCTGCCCCGCAGCCAGCGTCTTCCCGCGTGGGACGAGTGTCCTCTCGCCCTGGCCCGAGCAGCAACGCTTAGGCTTGCTGTCTGTATTTCAACCCCTCCAAAAGCTGACTTGGGCTTGAACCCCTGCAAGCAAAGGACCACGCGAGTTTCCCCGCAGCAGAGGCACGTGTCAGCATGCTGAGCCCTTCCTGCTCACTGGCCAGGCCACTTCCCACAGGCACGGCTTTTATTCTGCTGCTGTCCTTCACTCGTGAGGTTTTGGAAGATTAAATATTTCCGCTGAATTTCCACCATTATCAAGTCCTACAGATGCTCCAACTCCACTCCCCACCTCAACCCCGCCTCTGTGCTTCCAGAGCAGACTAATTGCTTTAACTGGGGGTTCAACATCCACCTCAACTCCTTCTTTTCAAAATGGAGCTTTTTCATGGTGCTCTAAATATTCTAAAACTTATCTACCTGCCTACAAAACTTTCCTGCTCCCAGCTTAAAATGAGAAGAGTTTACGTGAAGCAAGTTGCAATGGCTTGGGATGCTCATCCACACATCCAGGGCACCGAGGGCTGCCGCAGGGCTCTCCCTCCCTGCCACCTCCTGCCCTCTCCATTGAGCTTGGATCTATTTCTTCTCCGTCATTTCTGACTCAGAGCTGAGTCCCTCACAGATGGCAGCAGGGAGAGACGTGGGATGTAAGGAGGTCACAACCAGATTTCCCCTTGCTCAGCATAACGCTGGGGGGGGTCCTTCACCCCTTGCTTCCAGCTGTCACCCTGCACACCGCTCTAGTTTTGCCTTGCAATAAGAGCTGTGATTAGCTGCCCCTTGGCTTTTAGCTCTCCCTGTGCAGATGAAAATGAACCAATTCCTGCTGTGTTTTCCTTTCTTCGACCCACATTGCTTCCTTCATCTTCCGAGCTCTTGCAAAAACGTGCTCATGCAGAGAGCCAGGCAGGAGACCTGCTTGTCTTGCACTTCATCAGGAAACACACTACTTCTGGGAGCTCTAGAGAGCAAAAGATTGTGGGAATACCTCTTACACTATAGTGACTAAGCTAGCAAGAAAAAAAGAATTTTTTTTTTCCTGATGACAACTCAACACTCGTCCAGCTTCTTTTTTTTTGCATAACGCATTAAGCATCGGGAGGCACAGCTCTGCAAATAACCCAGCTTTGAAGAGTGCCCGTTGTGCAGCAATCCAGCAAGATGGTTTTACTTGTGGACAATAAGTTGAGGAATTTTCCTAAGCTTCCTAGCTCCTGCTGGAAGAAACACAAACATGCTGGTAAAAGCCATATTCCCAGCAAGAAGCAGTCGGACTGGCAGGGAGCAACCCCGCTGCCAGGAAAGCTCCCAGGTCTGAAAGGCAGCAGGTCCCCAGCGGGACTCTCTCCGCGGCCTCAGCGGGCAGAGCCGCTCGCAGCTCAGCACCCTGCAGGCGGGACCGAAGGAGACATCTGGGTGCCTGTGCTTCTTCACCTGAGCCTTGATTTCAGACAGAGGCATGCTCAGAGCGGCCGTAATATTCTGAAGAAGAGGGAAATGAGATGGGAATTGGTCAAAAACTGACAGGAGTAGTAATTCAGAACCTTTACTAGTTTTCCACTGTAATTAAGTTGTCTGGTTATCTTGATGCTCGGGCGACCACTCCCGTTCTCAAAAGCCATTTCCATCCACTTGAAACACAGGGAAAGCAACCGCTCCTCTTTCTAGAGTAGAGAACAGCCTGTTTCTGTGAGCTCGGAGAGGACACGGAAATGCATCTGTCTTGGCAGAGATGTAATTCAAATCAGCAGCTTCTTCCTCTGTCCCGCTAAGGGAGCTGCCAGCACCTGCCCAGCCTGTCCCGGGGTTGCTGGGTGCTCCCCGTGCGGGTGAGGAAGCCCAGGCCCCCCAGAATGGCAGGATGCCGGAGAGAAAGAGCTCAGAGTGGCTCATCAGGAGCTCATCGGTCCTAAAAAGCAAAGGGCACGGCTAGCGGCAAGGGGGCTAGTGGCTAGGGGCACCCCGGGAGGTGCGGCAAGCGTGCGGTGCTGGGGCACAGGTGTCCTTGCGGGCACACCGCGCCAGGACGGCGGCTGGGGACGGCACTGCCGAGGCAAGGTTGTCCTCTGGTACATCAATGAAGTGCTCCAGAAATGCTGGCTGTCGCTTTCCTGCTCTCCTCTGACAGCAGCCGCCGTCCCTCTCCTCCGGGGGAGCTCCCCATCACCCGGGAGCAGCACGGGGCAGGGAGGACACTGCCACCACCCTTCCCGACACACCTGCAGCATCAGTCAGCCCAAGCCACCCGCCACGGTCACCCGCCACGTCCTGTGTCACCTCTCATCCTGTGCGTCCTCCCCCTCGCAGCCACAGGGCATCCTAGGGCAGGCAGGCACCTCGTGCAAACCCGAGAGATGGAGAGAGACTGAGCGAGAGAGAGAGACAGAGAGAGAGGGACCCCCGGCCACGCACCGCCCGCTCCCCCCGGGGGGACAGGGCAGGCAGAGCCAAATTTTCCCAAAGCAGGGCTGAAAGGAGAGTTTGAAGAAGAGCTGGATTGGCTGGAGATGGTAACTGGCGTGTGGGTCACCAATTCAACCCCAGCTCCTCTCTGCCCCCCGCGCCATGCCTGGTGCCGTGTGCTGGCACCGCCCCGGCCATGCGGAGCCCCGTCGCTGAGCGTCACCCTGGGCTCTGCAGCTGGAGCCTCCCAGTCTCTCTGTCTCTCTCGGGAGTTCAATGACACAATGCAGCTACTCTATTTGAAAAGCCATATTTGTTGGTACGACTCTTTTATTACTGTTGATTTATATATATTTGTTGATAAAAGAGGTCATCTTGGGAGACACTTGTAGTCTACTGGGAAATGTTCGATGCTGTATATTCTGTACATGCTGTATAAATGAAGCAAAATATTTAAATCTAAATGTTCAGCGGACTCGGTGGCACGTGCCGGGGGGAGGTTGGGACCGGGCGAGCCCCCTCCTTGAGCCACCACGGCTCAGGGTCCCCAGGAGAGTCCCCATCCCGCGGGGGTCCTGGCCACAGCCCAGGGCACACGGGCAAAGCCTGCGGCCCCGTGGGTGCTTTTCCCCATGCAGAGGTGAAAGGAGGCGACTTTGCAAGCAAAAGCAGCCGCACCCGATCTCCCTGCTGTGGGCAAAGCACAGGACCGGGTACGGGCTTTTTTTTCACCAGTGCAGTGAGCCCGACATCACCCACCCACTTCCACTGTCCTGGGTAGAAATTCTTCAGCCGCCACCCAGCATGACATCTCTGAGCCTTCTGGTCAGAGAGAGACGATTCCCTGCGGGGGGATGTCTGGCAGTGGCAGAGGCTGGCTCTGAGCATCCGGCTCCTCCGGCTGGTTCCCGTGCTAACCCCGTGCAGCAGTGCCAGCCGCCCTCCCCGGCACATTTCACAGCGGCGTCGAGCTGTGATCTTCGGACCCGACGCCCGCTGTTAGAAGACCTGTTTCATATTTTCCATGGTATTAATCTACAACTTTTGAAATCATCTGAGACAATTGTGGTAGCCTAAAAATCGTGCTGAGCTCATATATTTTTGTATTTGTGGTGTTTCCCTATTAATAGAGAGTAGTGAAACAGTCATCTTACAGCTGAAAGTGAACTATTACAAAATAAATATACGACTGCAGAAAATCTTTGTAAAAATAATTTATTTGAAATATTCTGCCAAAGATAGCTCTCTAATGATCTGTAAAATGTTGTTTCTCTCTTTTTTGCTCTGAATGTCGTTGTGAAAGCACCTTTCCACCCCACTATCTTTTGAAGATTTAATTTTTTTTTGTATCTTTAAGGGCAAAGAGATACACCAATGATTTTTTTTTTTACCGGAGCAGTAAGTTGAGGATACACGAGACAACTTTATAATGGTGATAGATACAGGAACCAGTGACAACCACTCTGCAAATATGGTTTCTCCTGTGGTTCCTCTCGCAGACAGACGGCTTTCAAAGCCCGGGACAGTTATCCAGCAGACAGGTCTCGGCTGTGGCTGCTGTGTAGCTCACCTGAAGGAGAGAAATCTCTTGACCAACCATTTGCAGGCTTGGGATAACGTGGGTAACCCTCGCTCAGGGCTTTGCAGGGCTTCACCCCGCTGAGGTCTGGCCCCTCCAAAGCCATTCCCGCGAAGCAGCCGCCACCGCAGCAGCAGCAGCAATCCCGCTGCAACTTGGGTCTGTCCCTTTCCCCGCGTGGGGACAAGGGTCAGGTGACACCCAGCCACTGCAGCACAGGGTATCTCAGCAAGAAGATGGGTCCCTGCAGGTACACAGCTGAACAGGGAGAAGCATGGCCCTTTATCAGGGACAAGCTGCCCAGAATATTCTGTTCAGAAATTACAATTTATTTTTTTTTAATAGAGAAAAATCTTATTTCCCTTCTTCATTTATTCCTCTTGAAAGAACTTTTCAATGCTCGGAAAAACCTTCATTATCTTCTGTGATTCCCAAGTCTGTTGCAGTGGAAAGCCATCCTCAGCCACGTCCGTTAGGCTCCACCGTATCAGAGAGATTTTTGGCTCAGGGTAGTTTGGTTGGTTGGGTTTGTTTTTTTTTCAGTTCTGAGCAGATTTGCAGTTTCTTAAATTTCTTGGTCATAAAGATCTGGAGGAATGAATTGGTAATAAAAAAAAAAATGTAGGGCCCTGTTGCAGTGAGTGAGTTTCCGCGTGCTGTCCAAGGTCAGGCACACGTGCCAGTGCTTCACCAGACAGGCATGCACGCGAGTGTGACGGCACCGCCAGCCTCAGGTACAGCTGTCCCACAGCCACGGGAACCACGCACTGCAGAGCTGTGGCTCCTCTGTGCGACGAGGTCTCCAAACCCGGGGTTACACAGCTGCTGCGGCAGCAGGAGATGCGAGCGAGCCGGGGAAGGCAGATGTGAGAAGAATTGGTTTTTAGATCACTGTGCATTTTGTTAATTAGTGAATTCAAATAGTTTTATTTTTACCAAAAAAAAACAGATAATCTTTATTCCAGTAAAGACAACTGTTGACTTGATATATATAAATATATATAAATATATGTAAAACTTGAAAACGGAAACATGTTGCAAGTTGTGTCATTCCAATGTACTAAATAAACGACTTTTCCCTGCATGCTGCCTGGGTATGTTGTGGTTTGAATTAAGAGTTATGTTTGAATTGCCTTACTCAAGGGGTTGTATGTTACCTAACGGGGAATGACCTGGCACTGTTCATCACATTACATGTGTACTTGATGCTGTGTTATGTCAAATTCAGATGAGCTGTCTGTCATCTCTGTATTTTGTGGGAGACCTTTTATCCTGTTAAACTGTGATATGTAAACCTCTCATCGCCTGAAAATAGTCAAGAGTTGTATAAATCCGTGTCTTCAGCTGTTTTCCTAATTTTATCCCATTTCCTAACACAAAAATATAGATGTTTGTAAATTCTTCATTCATTTTGACTATTTTTATGTATGAGGCTTTTTTTTAATCTGGCAAAGGAGTAAGATAAGGCAGCTTCCCCTGAATTTTTCAGTCAAGGCTCGGTTACATTCCTATCCTTCAGCAAGATGCAACGACCAATTTTCAGCCATTGGAATTAGGAATGTATGTTTATTCAATCTGTTCTGGCTCAGAGGGGCCGTTATCTCTGCAGAATGCAGGGATTCACTGCAAGCCACACGTGATGTTTCTGTAGTGACAGCCCTCTGGGGACCAGGCAGAGGGAAGATGTCCCTGCCACAGCCAGCCAGGAGGCGAGAGGGGAGAGATACTGCTTTACTAATTCTGCCTCCAAGGCACTTTTTCTCCTTCCACCTCCAGACCATGCAATCTGCCCTCCTGCACAACACCCCAGCCGTAAACCTGCCAGTAATTCATTAACCCCAAGACCAACATCCCGTCCTGCTACCGAGTCGTGCAAAATCCCCCGTGACCGCTGCTCCCGCAGTGCCTGCCTGAGCTGCGCGTGGGGGTTTTTTTGTAGCTTTAATTTCCAGCCAAGACATCCCATTGCTCCACTCTAACAGCAACGTGCTCCCCATCTAAGCACCAGTATACCACCTACAGGCCAGATCCTTTGGAAAACGCGCAGCGCTGTCGAAGGGAGCAGTACAGGGTAGGCACAAATCCGTTTGGGTGACAGCACAAGAGGTCAGCCGACACCCCCGGCAGCAGGGCTCACCAGCTCCGCTGTGTCACCCCTCTTGTCCTCCCCAGACACAACTGCCGTGTCCTTTGGCCACAGCACCGTGCAGACAAGAAGTGAGTCTGCTTGGCGAACAGACCTCCAAGACTTCCAGCTTTCCGGAATATTTCAGGCATTTTCCCTCCATGCCTAAAAGGCCAAATCAAGCAGTTGGTGAGAGCATTGGAACACTCGTGCCACAGCCAGCCCGGGTCCCTGCTCAGTGGGACAGGGGCCCCATCAGCCTGAACACAGGCAGCGTGTGTCTGCACTGGGGCACCTCAGGGTGTACAAGCCCCACGGGGCCGTCCCCACTGCCCCAGACTGTGACCGTCACTGCAGAGCCGCGCTGGATGGCACGCAGGCCATCTTCTTCTCTCCAGTAACCACAGAAACACGTGGGCAGGGAAGTGAATTCCTGGGTCAGGACAAGCCTTGGTCCTGGGTTATTGATTCCCTTTCCAGGGCTTCAAGCACTAAAAAAATGTCCTGGCTCATCCAGAAACACACTTTTTTTTTTTTTCCTTTAGTTTTGGCAAGCTGCGGGTTTCAAGGACACTGCTGGCACAGGGGAGATGCCCTGGGGCAGTCCGGGCAGGAGGGTGTGGGAGGAACAGCTCCGTGCAGCACCCCGGAGAAATCCAAACGGAGGGATGGTGAAACCACTTTTGCTACAGGCACCCCCCCTTTGTTTTTTTTTAATTTTTATTTTTAAAGAGGGTGGTAAAAGTGTTAATTTCTGCCTTCTCCCCTCGGGGGCAGCCCCCAGCCGCGGGACCCCCCCGCCCCGCCCGCAGCACAGACCCTGCACGAGCCGCCGCGCGTCCTGGCGGTGGGTGGTGCCCGCGGGCGGGCCCGCCCCCTCGCGTCACGGAGCCCCGCCCTCCCCCGGCCCCCATTGGCCGCGGAGCTGGGGAGGTTTCCCGCGCTCGGCGGCATGGCGGGAGAGCGGGCGCTGGGGCTGGTGCGGGAGCTGCACCGCACCGCCGGCGGGCAGCTGCCGCCCTTCCGTGTGAGCGCGGCCGGGGGAGCGGGGTGGGCCCCGCTGGCGGTTCGCGCTCCCTGACTGTAGGTGGTGTTGCAGGCGGAGGGGCTGCGGCAGACGCTGGAGGAGATGCGGGCGCTGTACGAGCGGAACCAGGCGGATGTGTGAGTGCCGCGGGCGGTTCGGGCGCGGGGCGGTGTCCCCTCCCGCCGGTCCGCACCGCACCGGTGTGACGGGGCTCTGCCTCCTCCAGGTCCGAAGCGAAGTCGGGACGGCCAGACCTGATTTTTCTCATCCGGTTTCGGCACTGCTGCCTGCTCCGGAACCAGCGCTGCGTCCTGGCCTACCTGTGAGTGCGGCGGGGGCCGGCGGGGCTCCGGTGGGGCTGCCGCGGCCCGGCGGGGGTCGGAGTGTCAGTTTTTCAAAGTTTTAATTGCTGGAGAGGCCAAAAATCACTTCCTTTAAGGGAAGGTGGGTGGAATGGCCCAAGTTGTTGCTTCCCAGACAGGGGCACTGGTGCCACCAGGGGATGTTGCCAGCTCTCGGCTCAGCAAAGATGCTGGGTTTGCCCCGGGGTTTTTTTTTTTTCCTCCAGGTATGACCGGTTGTTACGGATCCGAGCGCTAAGGTGGGAATACGGCAGCGTCCTGCCAAGCAGCATCCAGTTTCATATGTCAGCCGAGGAAGTAAGTCAGCCTTGTCTGAAACTCTTCCCCTCTTTCCCTTTATTCCTACTGATTATCTAGTAGAGTCAAAAGAAGGTAGACTTCTCTTCCCCCACTATTAACATGACACAATGTGCCTTTCTGTAAATATTGATTTTTTTAATTCATTTTCTATGGGTACAGTTCCAAATGGATACCCACTGCAGGTGATGCTTGGCACTTCTATAGCACTGTCTTCACCTGCTGCTCTCAAATGCCTCCTCTAGACCAATGGAGAGAGCTGCTGGCATTAGCAGCATGTGTCCTGCCCTGAATCCAGATTGCTCCACCGCTGGGGCAGTTCTTCCCTTTAGAAGAGCTTGTGTTCACCTTGGCACGAAGGCCCTTGGGAACAGTGGGCTGAAGCACAAATGAATTAGATCTCATTCATCAGGGACCTGTCTTTCAGCATTAGTTGTTTGGCTTTGTCTGAGGGATCACTGTTAACATCCACAGGTGGAGTGGTTCAATTGGTACAAAAAGTCTCTGGCTACCTACATGAGGTCAGTAGGAGGAGAGGAGGGGCTGGACCTTACACAGGACATAAAACCTCCTAAAAGCCTGTACGTTGAAGTAAGTGCAAGATTGGTGATTTCTGAAATGAACAAACATTTTGCCCATTTTTTTTTTTTTAAGAGAATTTCACCCCCATCCTAAGTCATAAGGTCATTGAGCAAAACTTTTTGAGAGCACAAAAGCTTCCACAAGCTTCTACATTTTACTCCCTCTTCTACTGAGGGCTCAAATGTTGAAAGATCGTATTTCTAGTCTGCAGGAAATTGGTTTAATGAGGTCTGAATCCCACTGAGAAGTTTTTACAGCATTTTGCAGAAACGTAACCGACTCTCAAATCAACTAGAAACCTTGTTCCCATGTTAAAGATTGTTAACTTGTTTTGTTATTTTAAATCACTGTGATGAATATGACTATAAATCATTTTACACAATTGATACAACAAAGCAAGAGTATGTGAGCAATGGCAATCCATAGCTAAAGTGCTCTGTTGCAATGTTCTCTTGGAAGAACATGTAGTGGGAATCAACCTGCTCCTTAAGACAGCTTCACTGTTAACAGATTGGCATTTTTCTGGCTTGTGGTTCTCCTGGAAATGCTGCTGCTGTTCCCCAGACCCTGTCTCTTGTGCTCTTCTTCCTCTCGTCTCTGTGGAGGGCTGGGATGGTCTGGTCTGCTGGCTGGTGCTTCCTGCTCGAGGCAGAGGTGGGAAGAGAACATCAGCCAGAGTCCACAGTGTGGGATCAGTCCAGGTCTGCATTTCCAGGTCTGCTCTAGATTGAGGCCTCAGCAGGCAAGGAAGGATGTGTCACCTGATGATGAGAGCTGTGTTTCTCCTTTGCAGGTGCGGTGTTTAAGAGATTACGGAGAATTAGAGATCGACGATGGCACCACAGTCCTGTTGAAGAAGAATAGCCAGGTACCTGTGACAAGAGAGTGTGGTCTGTTTTCTTCCTTCCCTTTCTCTCCCATGACCTCCCCTGTTTATCCTAGTGTCACCGCATGTCAGTTCCTGCACACGCAGCTCCTTGCACATGCTGCAAGCTGTCTGTGTGGCCCAGGACGCAGATTCAGCTCTGCCTGAGCTGGTACCACAATGCAGTGGGCACACAGCATAACAAACAGAGCTGGTCATGTGCAGCAGTGAATCCATGCTGCCTGAGGTTCAAAGAAAGTTTCTCTGTTTCTGTGCAGCACTTTTTGCCCCGCTGGAAATGTGAGCAGTTGATCAGACAAGGAATCCTTGAGCACATTCTGTCATAAGCATGCAAGACAGGAGAGACAAGTGTCCACGATGGGGACTGAACTCTGGTGTGTGCAAGACTTCTTTGGTACCTGACGTGAAGATCAGCCCCGAGTTTATACAGTATGGGGGAAGGGGGAAGCATTATCTCAGCCCCGCAGCTACAAGCGGGTTTTGTGAATGTGTTTTTGTTTGGAGCAGTTGTGTTCATGCTGGCTGGCTGGGCTCCAGAAGCCGAAAGAACTCCATGGTTGCAAAATAAAGAACTGCTTTAGCCTTCAATTATTTAGTGTTTTTCAAGAGTTAATATTGCATTTGTCAAGCACGCTGACCTAGCTCTCTGGCCCAACCCATCTTGACCCTGCAGGGTGATGCTCAACAGGTTATTTAGGTGTCTCAGTAGATCTGGTCCTCCAAGTGCTAGATGAGGCTACAGGAGTTCCTAAGGTTAGTCATGAAGCCTTGCCTCCCTCCCATCAGAGGCCCACAAATGTTGTTTCTGAAGGTGCTGAGTGAATGAGAACTGCAGGATGCATGGGCCTGGCCAAGGCTTCTCCTGGCACGCTTGGGCTGTGCCTCTGTCCCTCTGTAAAGAGTCTCCTTCCCCAGAGCACTGGACTGGCAGGGCCTAGGGACTACTGGCAGTAGGGGTGGGAAAGGGAGCAGAGGGTTTTCAGCATTCCAGTTAGCACAAAACCACAGCAGTGCTGAGGAGCTAGTCTCCCTGTCTGGTTTTCCTAATGGGAGCTGCTCACTTTGGAGTAGTGGCTGAGAGATAACCCTTCTGAAAACACAAGCCCTGGGTAAGACTGGAGAGAATAACCTCTGCTCTGCACAGAGCAAGGCAGGGGCACCGTGACAGCCATGCATTGTCCATGCAGAGGGTAACTCCCTGGGCAGATCAATCAATTTGGTATTTGCTGATGTGAATACGTGGCTTTGTGGCCTTTCAGACAACTTATTTTGGCAAGAGCAGTGCTCGCTGACAGTATGGAAGGCCAACAGGGCAGGCAAGATGACGCAGTTCACTTACCACATCTCCTAGTCTCCTCTGAAGAAGTGCAGTGCTGAGTAGGGGTCACCAACCCTGCCTCAAGCCTTGGATGCTCAAATGGAAAGAAGGCTCTTCCCTCACCTCCTCCGTCCTGCTCACCCCAGAGGCAACAATCCAGCAGCAGGTTGGTTTGGATTCTAGGCTCAGCTTTAGGAGGGCCAGAGTCTCCTAGAGCCCAAAGGAGCTGTAGGGAACAAAACTTCAACAGCTGCATGAAGCTGCTGAAATACTGAGCAGGCTGGAGATGACAAGAGGTGCTGTAACATCGCAAACACTTTAGTGCCACAACACAGCTTTCCTGCTCAGAGTGAGCCAGACGCAGGAACCTGCAAGCCCTCCTGCCGTGGCTTTCCAGCCGTAAGAGCATGGCCCCAACAGCAACCCTCCACAGAGAGGAAGCATCCATACCACCACCAAACACGCTGCCAGAGCGCTGACAGCTCCTGTGGGATGGCTGCTCCAAGCAGCCAATCTGCCACTGAGAAAGGCACCAAAATTGGGGCTTTCAGTAGGAAAATTCAGCAATCCACAGGACTAATTTCCTTAAAGGACTCTGTCTGGCCTCTCTGTTTTCTACCGTCTACCCAGGAAAATCCTGGCAAGACCTAGGAGGACAAGGCTGATTTCCCAACCCAGCCGTACCTCCCCTTCCACACCTCACAAACCCATCCGGGACCAGGGGCAGGGCTGTGACAGTGGGTACCCCATCACCCACTCAGAGATGCTGGTGTGATTTTTCCAATGAGCTGCTTCAGGGCTGAGGCTTGCTCATTCAACAGATGGTTCTTCTCCTCAGTGCTCTTCTGCTTCAGCTCAGCTGCCTGCAGGGCCATTGCAAACCCCCTGTTCTCCTCACAGAGGTCTTCAATCAGCAGTTTGCTCCTGGAGAGTTGGGCCTACAGCAGAGACAGGAGGCTTAAGGTTCAGCATCCCCACACAGGGGTCTCAGCCACACAGCACTAACCCCTCTTGCACTCACCTGCGTGTCCTTGAGCTGAGCTGCCCTCTCTGCCAGCACAGCTTTGGCACTCCTCAGATTGTGCTCCAGCCCCTCTGCCTGCTCCACAGCTGCCTGCAGCAGACGCTCATGTTCCTCCTGCAGCAGGCAACAAAGCCTAACAGTGGGTTGTCCCAGTGCTCACCTGGCCCCTGGCAATCCTGGACCATGCATTTACCCTGGGCCCCACTCACAGACCTTCACACTCCCTGAAGGAGAGCATGGGGGATCAGTGGAGGTGATGCAGGATGCAAAGAGGAGTGGCACAAGGGTCTAGAGCAGTACTACCTTTCCTAGGTCAGCACCCACCAACCAGTTTTAAGACAGGGCACAGTTTTCCCAGCAATGTTTTTCTATAAAAACAAGCCAGTGGCCTCCCCTCTCTCAGCCATATCCAGAAAAGCACAGGGGAAGGCATAGTTTCCTTGGATGCAGTTGTTGTGTCTGCTCAGTTTAATTCCTTAGGTTATAATTTGCTCCATCTTTGCCCAGGTTAGTTCAGTTGAATCACAGTGTTCTGAAATAAAGAACAAACTCACAAAAACCCAACACTTTGTTGCCCAGTGCCCTAAAGATAAAACCACCCAGCTCTGTACAGGCTACATCTCCATGTAGAGGACTCAAAGCTTTCTCCAGGCTGAGCCAACATGAGTGTCTCCCTGGATAACTCCTGCTCCTCTAGGCACAAGGTATGTGGTCTAGGGTAGGTAGATTAGAGTGAGGAGGGATCTTGTTTGAGTGCAGAGTGGTGACTGGGTTAATGAGCAATGACAACTGCAGCAGAATTTGAAGATTAGGTGCATTTTCCACATGGGCTCTTGATAGACAGCATCTTCCACCCAGAGCTCTGGTGGCTTCGACCACAGGTGCCTTCCAGGCTGGCAGTGCTCCCTCCCTGTTACCCTTGACTGAGCTTCCACAGTTCCCTGCTTACCTGGGTCCTGGCCAGCTGTCTGCATGCCTGGTCAGCCTGCCGGTGGAGGTTTTCCTGGAGCTGATGAGCCTTGCACTGTTCCTCTCTCAAGCAGGTTTGCAGCTGCTCAAACTGTTTCTTTGGCACCATGTTGTTCATCTGGGCCTTGGCCTGCTGCAACTGCAGAGCATGCCGAGTCTTGAGCAGGCTCAGGCTTGCTTTGGCTTCTACAAGCTGCAACACAGAAAGGCCAGTAACTGGTTACATCTTTGTGCTAGCAAGGGGACGGGCCTACAGTGTGCTGTGGTTGAGGGGAGAGGCTAGAAAGCACCCTGAGCCCCCACTTCGGCTCTCACGCCAGCATGGCCACAGCAGAGCAGCAGGACTGTGGGAGTGGTACTTGCTGGGCAGCCTACAAAGCCAGGAATGGAGAGCACTGAGAGCTGCAGGAGGAGAAACAGGGACCCCTTGCTGAGCAGAGAGGAGCAGGAGTTGCTGGAGGGATCCTCTGGGAGGGAGTCCTAGCATCAAGGGCGGCAATGGCAGGAGGCAGAGGGGGCCGCTCACCTGGGTTTATTCTTAAATACATCCCAGGCAAGCTGGGCTTCAATCCCTAGCTCTACTCTAGGTGTCCTCTACTTCCTGCCACCAGCGATGGGCAAACCTGGGTCTGGAAAGTAGGTCTGGTCCAGCTTTGCCCTAGAACTACCTAGGGGTGGCTGGCATAGGCAAGCTGTACTCTGGAAAGCCAGTCCCTAAGTCAGTGCCCAGGGTAGAAGGCAGGAGAGGGATATTACCACATCTGTAGGTTTCTCACGTTGGCTTTCCCCTATCCTAGTAGTCCTTGTTCCTCTGCTCTAATCATCTGGTTTCCCTCCCCTCAGGCATGGCCTGTCATCCCTGCCCAGCCTCTGCTTTATCTTGCCACTCCTCTAGCTTCTCTGTCAGCCAAGCCATGGGCAACCACAGCTCCTGGCACTCCGGTGTGAGCCACCTCAACTCAGCCTCCATCTCCTGTGCTCAGCCAGCCTGCACAGAACAAAGACAGAGGGGACACTGCAGGAGCAGCTGCGACCAAGGACCTAGCTGCACCTGAACTGGCTTCAGACATCTCTGTCCCCCACAAAGAGGAAGAGAACAGTCTTTTCTGCCCATGGAAGTTGTCCAATACAGCCCCAAGCAGGGCAATACCAACATTCCAGCAACCACTCAGCAGCCTGCCACCAACTGAGTGACACCCACCTTCTCCTGTGACGCCTTCAGCTGTTGTCGGAGAAGCTCCGTCTCCATCCAACATGCTGCATGCTGCTGGTGGTGCTCTAACCCTGTGGCTGTCTCTGCTCCTCGTAGCCACTCAGCCTCTGCAAGCCTCTGGCTCGGCAGCTGGACAGTGCCAGGGCCAGCACGGTGGGCAGCCCTGTGCTCAGTGAGTTCATGGCCCTGCTGATGCATCTTGACATGCAGGTGGGAGACCTCCCCCTTGCTCTTCTCACTGTGGAAAAGGTTGAAAAACAAAAAACAAGTTAATACTTGGGGTGGGAAGAGAGGCAATACTTAACCTGTCTGGCCCCGCTGTCCTCACTGGGTTCTCACCCAGGAACACTGCTGCCACGGCAGCGCCTTGCAGGCACTCAGGAACAGTGCCTTCATCTCCCAGTCTGACCAAAGCCCAGCGGCCAAGTTCAAGCAGAGCATTCCTGGGTCAGAAAACCCACACGGATGACAGCCCTGGAGGGGTTCACTAGGGAAAGCAGGGGAGGGGGCAGCGGGGGTCTGACTGTACAGATGTGTAACAGAAATACTAAGATTAGTAAGAATGCAGTATGAATGCAAACGTGTCTGTGTGCATTTGTGAAAGCAGCAGATGAAAGAGCAGAGTAAGGGCAAGACACTGACACTGAAGGGTACTGTCCCCTCGACATCACTCTGAGGACACCATCGCCAGCAGTAATGCCGAGCAAGGTGCAGTTTCTGGCCCATGCTCTGACCAGACAACAGCACAGATAAAACGTCAGCAGAAAGCCTGCATCTAACAGCAGGGCAGCAACACACCCCACGTCCCATTTTTCTGCTAGCCTCCCAGGAAAATGGGCAACGAATGCAGCTTTCCTCCAAAGCAGGAAAAACAGATAGTGGGCAGCAGGTTTGTGGCTGAAGGTTAACCAAAGCTGAAGCCAGCACAGGCCACAACGCAGAGTACAAAAGCCATGTCCAAACACCAGGTTGTGGTTCCCAGTTATGAGGAATCCCAGGAACAGGCCAAGGAACTAACAGCCTGCAACCCTCGCCCATGCGGCACACAAGCAATCCTAGCCAGGCCTTGTGTGCACACGTGTCCAAGGGCACCTGAGCAGGTGGGGCTGGGACTGGGAATGAGCAAAATGTCTGGAAGAAAGAGTGTAAGTAGGTAAAGTCAACCTCGTTAGAGATTTTGTAGTAACACCTTCCCTTCTGTAAGACCTTCACTGGCTTTTCTCACACAAATTTTCCCTACTTGACAAGCTATATAACAAAGCTGGTTCTTCAAAGCAAGACTAAATGTTTGAAACACTCCTGTAGTCCTCTAGAAGCACGTGCAGTTTTTTTCCTCGTAAATCCTTCAGCCAGGAGCCTGTCAATTAGCGTTAATGGCTTCTTACCAACACTGTTAACTCTGCTATTTCAGCCAGCCTCTCCACCTTCTCTCTGCCCAACTTGTTGAAGTGTTTCCTGTTTGCGAGAGGGATACAACCACCTTCAGGCCAGAGTGGTGAAACACGGCCCCCCAGAGAAGGGCCCCGTTTCAGGGACGCACACATCCAGTTTTGGCCTCTAACAGCAAGCAAAGCGAGGCCAAAACAGTTCTGAATTGATTCAGGAGTGGCTCAGGTGTCTCTGCCCCAACAGGCGACTCAGCCCAGCCCACAGCAGATAGCTGGGGACATCCAAAGTCCTGCCACATTGTCAGAGGCCTAAAAATCAAGGGGTGACAAGCAGTGGGAGAGCCAGCTTAGCAGACTCTTGGGACTATGCACACGAGAAACCTGTCTCTCCTTGGATTTATGGCTCAGTGGGTGACCCCAGTATGTATCTCAAGCGTCCTAAGGCAGCAGCGGGTGACTGGCCAAAAGGTTTGTGTAGTGAAGAAGCCCATCGTTTCCTCCTTCAGCATACCCATCCCCACAGCCTTCCCCAAACCTGGCTTCGGACCCTGTGCTTTGGCCTGTCCAAGCCTTTGGCTGGCCAAGCTCATTCCAGCACTGGCTGCTTTTCCATAGAGGGAAGGGTGGAAGAGTGCTGGCTTGCTCAGAAACGAGCAAACAAAGGCAGGTTGAGACAGCTGAAATCTGGTAAATGCGTGTGAGTGGCTGTCCCTTTTACAAGCACTAGCTATACATCCGTTTGCCAGCCTCCTACAGCTGGTCCCTCTCTTACTCATCGTGTTCACTGCCTTTTTCCTTTGCTACCCTCATCTCTCGCTGGAGTCTCCCAAGTTGACTTTTCAGCAAGCTGTTCTCCTCCAGCAGCTGGCACAGCTCTCCCCTGCAGGGAGAGAGAGAGCAGAGTGAGAAAACCATGCAAAAGCCCTTGGCATCCTACACTGGCTCCCTGCTCTATTCCCATTTGGTTTGCAAGGACAGCAAGAACGAAAGAAATCTGAGAAACAACCATCCAATAACTCATGCAAAACATGTAGGGACAATCAAGAGGACAGTGGTACAGGAGCAAGTCTTCAAGGGAAGGGACACAAAAGAAAATAAGGACAAATATCATCAGAACTGTGTGGCTTCCAGCTGGCTGAAATTATTCTGCCAAGGAGTGGAAACAAAGTGATTTGGCTTATCAAGACACGCTGAAACTTCATTACAGGATAAGCAGGTGGTGAGCCCAACCTCTCAACTACAACAGAGCTGCGGCTAGAGAAGTCAGCTTGCTTGTGAGGCCTCTGTGACTCTTCAGTGCTGGACACAACAGTGATGAGCCCAAATCCAAGGCAGCCTCTCTGCCTCCTTATCCTTCACTCCTACTGTTCTCCCCGCCTCCCAAGAGGCCACGAATATTGGCACTTGTGGGAAGAAAGCTCAGTCCTGCGTTAAACAGGACAGTCCTGTCCAACAGTGACTGCTAAACCCCAGGTCCCCACAGGACCCAGATTCCGCAGGGGAGAGCAGAGAACGGGCTGTCCATCCTGTCAGAGAGGACAGCATTGCAGTTTGTGGCACTACATGTGGGAGGCAGAGGAGATGAGCAGGGAAGTTCTTCCTCTCTTCTCCAAGCCAGTAAGAGAACTAGTGCACAGGCTGCGTGGCGTTTGCTCCACACGCTTGGCAGAACGCTCCACATAGCAGCTGCTTTCTGAGCGAGTTTTACACAAGGATTCACATGCTGTGCTTCCAGTGGCATCTCCAACACCCCCATACAGCCGGACAAGGCAGAGGAGACGAGCGCGTAGCCAGCCACAGCCACATGAGCATATCCCAGCTCTCTGACCACACTCCCATGGTTGGTAAAACACATGCAAGGGAGAGCAAGACAGAACATAGCTGCTGTAAGTGTCAGGAGAGAACATAGCTGCTGTTAGTGTCTTGGACCATCATGTTAAGCAGCCTTGTGTTAGTGCTGGTTTTTTTTGCTGCAGCAGCACTGTGTTAGTTCTGCAAACTGCCTTTGCGCTCAAACACGCCGTTCTCTTGAGCTCTGGGTTCATTCTCCAGCCAGTGCATGACATCTTTGATCTGCATTAGCTCCAGTTTCACTCTGTTCCTTTCCCCCTCCAGCTCCATTTTGACAGCCTGATTGTCATGTTTCCTTCTATGTTGCCGTGCCACTCTCTGGGGGCTTTTTTTGCCTCTTCTTGCCCTCCAGATCAAATCTGTCTATGTCCTGACATGCTGCTGTGTGAAGGCTAACCATTTCACTTTGCTCTCTCTGCCTCCCTCGCAAGCACATCTCCTCGTCTATCAAGATTTCATTTCTCTTTGACAAATGCTTTCAGCTTTGGCTCCAGCTTGGCCGTTCACTGCAAGAGACATCTTTACTGTCTGCACTGGTCCACCCATCACACAATTTTTCATTTCTTCTCAGTTCCTTCAGGGCTGAGATTGCAAGAGGAGATTTTAGTCTACCTGCTCAGCTGAGGCTTGGGAACCTGCTCCCTTCTCCCCAGAGTGCACCTCTCCACACACCTTGTTCCTTCTAACACCAGAGCCCTCAGCCCCACAGTTTCTGCATTATTCCCATTTCATCCTGGTGCCTTTTTTTCCCCCCTCTTTTCCTTCTCAACAGCCAGCACCTCACACATTTTGACTTTCTCCTCATTAACCTTCTCTTCCAACTTTAGCTGCCTCTTCCTCCACAGAGAGACCACATCCTTTTCCTTCCGCTTCCACTGCCGCCTCTCCTGGCCGCGCTGCTCTTGAAGGTCTCCGCTTGGAGCCATCATCATTGGGAAATCACCTCCTCTCACACCAATGTTGCTGTAACAAAGCCACTGTTACATTCAAGCAATGAATACATTCAATCCATTGCTGCCATTCACTCCATCACAGCTCTTGATTACACTCAACCTCTGCATCTTTCCTATACACAAAAAACATTTTGCTGACCTGGATTTGCAACACAGCTTGAAAAGCTCAGCCAGTCCCAGAACATATGTTTGCATTTTTCTTAAGGTTGCAAAATCAAAGCAATTACTTAAACACAACAGAAAGTTTCCACACCATTTTGCTCTTCTCAAAGACTCATCTAATCAGGTGTTTTCCAACAAGTGTGAAAACTCTCTACTACAGCCAGTCCCTCTCCCATTCACCAGGGATGGCGGTAATATGGCTCAAATGCCTCATATTCCTGTTACCTGGGTTTGCTCCACTGGTCTGCCACAGACTTCAGCAAAGCCGCTCCTTTCTCCCATACCTACCCCGTATCTCAGGTCCTCAGCCCTAAAACAGGGATAATGACCTAGCAAAATCCTCCACCTGCGTACTGCCAAAGGGGACTCTGCTCCTGACAAGAGGTAGCAAAGTGAGGCACAGCAGGGAAGATGTAGGAGGAAAGCTCGGGGGCAGTGGTGGGGTGTGCTGGAAAGCAGGAGGGGTAGACATGGACAGACAAGAATTTCCTGTCCAGTCTCCTCTGCAAGGCCGTTCTGGCCCCTGGGGAGGTTGCAGAACTGGCATCACAAACACAGGAAGGGATGATGAACAACCATTTAGTGATGAGCCTACTCTCCCACAAGACAGCTTGTTTTGGGTACATAGAGAAATTTAAGCCATTTTTTGCTGCTTTTAAGATAGCAGGTTGTGATGATCTAGCAAGTAGAGATACATTTGCTGAAGGACCAAAAAAGAGAGAGATAATAAGAAAACACTGATCAAAGTTCATTTCTCTCACTGTTCCGAGACGAAATCTTTGCTCCGCGCTGCCTCCAACACAAGCTTATAGAACATGCAGGGGAAGTCTTGAAATAAAAGCACTCATGTAAGGGGAGTTTAGACGTGTCACTTTGAACAGCCGCAGCCCTGCAATACTGCACTGATTTTTTTCCAAATTAAAGCTGCTCTCCAGCCTCATTAGAAATCAGCCCAACATACTCTGGTATGAGCAGGGTATGCACCTCTACTCTCCTGCTTAGCCCCAGAAAGACTAGTGTCTCAGAACCTCAGACTCTCTCTGTCCCTGCACTGCACCCTCAGCTCTTCTCTCTCCTGGTCCAGGTGCTGCCCTGGATGGTAAAAGTCTTTGGTGTGTTGAAGTCCCACCCTGGCCTGCTCCATCTCAAACCTCTCCTCCAGCTCGAGGCTCCACACACATTTTTGCTCTTTCAGGCTATCAGTTACAGCCCAGTACTTTGCAACTGTTTCTTCCAGGTGTCTTTTCTGGTCTTCCATCTTGCTCATCTCAGCCTTGAAGCTTTCCTCAGTGTCCTTCCTCTCTCTCTCAAAGTTCTTCCTCATGAGCTTGATTTCCTCCTCATAATAGTTTATCTGTTGGGAGGAGACAGGATTTGGATGTTAGCACCATGCTCCCCAAACCTTCCCACTCTTCCAATACCTCTGACTCTGACCAATTTATTGGTCACTCTCAACAGGAGACACTCTTCAGGTAGTTGTGGTCCCTACTGAACTTTGGACAATAATCAGTCTCCTGCAGCAGCCTCTAACAAGCACATATCGGTGGGTCCTGGCTCTTCCCGGTGAGCAGAGCAGTTCTCCCATTTCTCATGGTTTGCAAGGGACCTCACAGAGGAGAGGGGAGAAGCCAGGGCATCATCCACCGCTGCTCCTCATATCCTTCCTCCACCCCTCAGAGTGGTCCCTTGCCCAATATGTGCTGGTGAGTAGCTGCTGCTCCCCACAGCTCCCTGTAAATGCTAGAAACTCATTTGATGAGCACAAAGGCAGGACTGTGAAGCAGGCAGGAAATCCGCTTTGTGCTCCTTGAACTGTAAGTCACCTGTGTGGCAGTTTGGGATTTACTCTTGCAGTGTTGCAATGGAAACCCAGCAAGCATCCCTGCTCTCTCGGTTCAGCAGCAAAAGAAGGAGCGATGGTGGAAGCTGAGGCCTCTCACACGAGCACTCGCCGCTGTCCAAAAGGAGGGCTGGGCTCACACTGTCACCTTAGGGGCAGCAGGTTCAAAGTGTGCTCCAAGCCCAGTGAGCCAGCACCCTGATATCCACCATGCCCTAGGAGACACCTAGCTGCTTCTGGTTTTACTGCAACAGGGACAATTAGTAGGGTTCATCTCTGGTTCCCCATAAGGAGCAAGACCCACACAAAGGGCCACAAAGATAGTCAGAGGCTGGAGCACCTCCCCTATCAGGACAGGCTGAGGGAGTTGGGATTGTTCAGCCTGGAGAAGAGAAGCCTCCAAGGCGACCTTAGAGCAGCCTTCCAGTACCTGAAGGGGGCTATAGGGGTAATGGCTTTAAGCTGGAAGAAGGCAGATTCTGATTAGATATTAGGAAGAAATGTTTTCCTGTGCAGGTGGTGAGGCAGTGGCCCAGGTTGCCCAGGGAAGCTGTGGATGCCCCATTCCTGGAGGGGTTCAAGGCCAGGCTGGAAGAGGCTTTGAGCAACCTGGGCTAGTGGGAGGTGTCCCTGCCCATGGCAGGGGGGTGGTTTTTAAGGTCCTTTCCAACCCAAACCATTCTGATATTCTACGAAACCTTTTGCAAGGTAACACAGATTTCCACACAGCCTTTGCCAGCCAGTGAGAGCTCCAAACCCTCCTTCCTACCAGCTAAGACGGGCTGGGGAAGCACATGCAATAACCCCAGCAGAGAGATGAGGCACCACCCTGCTCCCCAACCTGAACTCTCCAGCAACCCTCTCAGAGCAGATGCCCCATCAGCCATGCTGTAGCAGAGTGCTTATCGAGCAGTTGTGCCAAGATGTCAGGACATTTTCCCCCACCTCCCTCACCTTGGTTTCCAGCTGCACCTTCAGGTCCTGCAGCTGCTCTTGGAGCTGTTCCACTGAGAGTGACATCTCTGTGCACACAGAACTGGGAATCAGAGGGCTGGGAGAGCAGCGCACTGGAAGAGAGGGGCCCCGTGAGGACAGGCCTGGCTGTCCTGATCAGAATGACTGCAGCTTCATCCCATCAATTCCATAAAACCCCAGAAGATGGAGGTCCCCCATCTATCTGATAACCAATCCAAGGGCTGCATCACCCCTCTGGGCCAGAATTTTTTTCCTGATGCTTAACCTGAATCTCCCAACCCACAGACTACTTCCTCTTTATTGCATTGTATTTCATTAACATCCTCACCAGTGAAAGTCTGCCTGTTCACTCCCAGCTGCCTAGTCCACAGGTCAACATCACCAACTCCCCAGCCGGAATAACCTGCATCCCTCCACCTCACCACCCATCACACCCTTCTTCCCTCCCACAGCTAACCAGTGCCAGAACTGGCAGCAGCAGGTCAGGCACAACAAAGCCATCCCACACTCCCATGTAAACTCCAATCTGAAAGGAACCTTCTTCCTGCTGAGAAGATGGAGAGGCACCAAACTCTCCTGCATTTTACCTCCTGCTGGCAGCCCTCTTTCAGCCCTGCTCTCCGGTAGCTGGAGATGCAGCCTTTCCAGCTCCTTCCGCAGCACTCCATTCTGGTCCCACAGCACCTGAAGCAGAGACTGGTCAGGATCACAGAATCACAGAATGTTAGGGATTGGAAGGGACCTCAAAAGATCATCCAGTCCAATCCCCCTGCCGGAGCAGGAACACCTAGATCAGATCACACAGGAACGCATCCAGGCAGGCTTTGAATGTCTCCAGAGAAGGAGACTCCACCACCTCTCTGGGCAGCCTGTTCCAGTGCTCTGTCACCCTCACTGGAAAGAAGTTTTCTCTCATATTCCAGTGGAACCTCCTATGTTCCAGCTTGAACCCATTGCCCCTTGTCCTGTCACTGGATGTCACAGAGAAGAGCCTGGCTCCATCCTCCTGACACTCACCCTTCACATATTTATAAACATTCATTAGGTCACCCCTCAGTCTCCTCTTTTCCAAGCTAAAGAGACCCAGCTCCCTCAGCCTTTCCTCATAAGGGAGATGCTCCATTCCCTTCATCATCTTTGTGGCTCTGCGCTGGACTCTCTCCAGCAGTTCCCTGTCCTTCTTGAACTGAGGGGCCCAGAACTGGACACAATATTCCAGATGCGGTCTCACCAGGGCAGAGTAGAGGGGGAGGAGAACCTCTCTTGACCTACTGACCACCCCCCTTCTGATACACCCCAGGATGCCATTGGCCTTCTTGGCCACGAGGGCACAGTGCCACGAAGCTCCCCAGGGCTGCAGGGGGCCAAGTTCCCAGAAGCCATGTGTCCTCAGGGTCTCTTGCAGCATGAAGAGCAGAGCCCCCTCACCAGCACAGGCAGAGAATATGGCAGGAGGATTTACTTCCATCCCAAACAGGCAGAGACGAGAGACTTCGGAAGAGCCAGAGAAGAAATACAAGCCCAGATATTGCGACCACTATCACAAGAACCATCATTAGACACTGCAGAGCATGAAGAGCCACAAGCTGCTGCCCTCACATGCAAAAGCACACAACACCAGAGACACCTCAGAGGGTTGGACCTCCTGACCTAAACAAAACCATTGCTAGCAACCAACACCCAAGAAACACCATGATCTCAGTACAATCCCTCGCACAGCCCAGAAGTTTGTGTTTACATCCTCAGGACACTCCTGAGGACATCTGGGCTAGGCGGCAAGTGCTACTGTAGGCAGCCAAAGCAACAGCAGGATTTATGGTGAAGCAAGTCCCACAGGGCTCTGGAAGGGAACATTTCTAGGTTGCAGAAGGAATAAAGAAGGCGAGAAGGTGCTGATCCCATGGGAAGCAGAGCACGAGGCAGGTCCCGCAGTCCGCTTAGCACAGAGACACCCTCAGATGCCAGGACACCGGTTTATCCCGTCTCAGTGCCAACACTAGCCTGCAGCAAGGCTGCAGCATGGATGAACACCACACTATGAGCCACCAAACCAGTGCAATGAGCCACTTCCATGTGGGTGTTTGGAGATGGGCAACTGCTTGTGTCACTTCACACCCTCCATCCTGTACTGGAAGCAATGGTGTACAAGGAATCCTGGCTCCCTCTGGACTGTCCACTTCAAGCAGACATCAAATTGTATCCCACATGCTGTCACCCAGGAAAGTGATGGGCTACAAGAGACTGAACTGGGATACTGCCAAAGATCCCAATTAATAAATATGATTAAGCAGATCTAGACAAATGCAAACTCAGTTTGTTTAGCCTCCACTTTAAACAGGAGAGCAGAGGAGGAGAGGGGCTGACAGCATTCAACAAGGGTAAGGGATAAACCCAGTGGGTGCCTTCCCAGGGGCAGATGAAGGCTGAACCTCTCTTATCCATCAGCATTCTCCTGGACAACTCTGGAGCTGCTCAATGGGAGGAAAAATTGCAACACCGAGCATCTTCAACCTTCTGGTGCCACCTGGAGCAATGCTGCGCTGGACAGTGCTCCACCATGTTTGCTTTTAATTACAGCTTCAAGCGGGGCTGTCTGCTGCATCCATGAAAATGCAGATTTCAGTCCCCCCTTGGGGGGATTTGATAAGCCACTGTCTCTACTCAGTGGTATTCCCCCATCACACAGAGCACCTGGAAAAAAACTGCAACAAACACAGGCCTCAGGAGCCAAGACACGGAGCACCCAGCAACTCCCAACATGCAAGATACACAAATCACTTTAAAATGAGAAAAGGGAAACAGAGGCTGTGCTCATGTCCCAGAGAGCCCAAAGCTCTGGGCAGGAGCACAGCACCTTGCAGGAGGTACAATATACAGAACACCAACACCCAGTACCTGGACAGGCTCACCTTGACCCTCTAGCAGAGTCCAGCAGCAACAAGTTTGGAAGGGGTTGTTGAAGTGGTGCAAGAAGGAGGAAGGCAAAATCAAAAAGACAGAACAATTTAGCTAACATGCTTTCCAAAGAAGAACAGCTTTCTTCTTGCATTCGAGAAGAAACACAACAGAGCCCAGTGTGGTCTGTCCTTATACACAGAGCTACGTGGTTCCCAAACAAAATGGCCCATGGCTACAGGGTGGTAGGAAAGGAGGAATTTACAACCTACCCCTACTCCCCCCTGCCAGTATCCCAGCAAGGGAACCAACCCAGGGAGGGCTGCAGGAGCAAGGAGACAGCTGTGTCCTTCCTCCTGCCAAAGGACTCAGAGCCAGGCAAGAGAGATCCTCCCTCTGCACTCTGATCAGGGCCGCTTCCTTCCTCTCCCCTAGGCCAATGTGCCCACCAGATGTGCCGATGAGAGCTCTATTTTCACAACAGCATTGCTGGGGAGCTGCCCAGCCGTACCTGGCACTGCCGCTCATACTCCAGGACAATCTCCGCAAAGCTCTCACTCTGGTTCGGGAGCTCAGGGCTGTGAGGCTCCACTTGGCCCAGCTGCACAAACACAGGGAAATACGTCTCAGCAAGGAAATTATCACCTCTCCAAATGGAGAGGCAAAAGCTCTACTAAATCACAGACTCATGGTGCTACGCCTATAGATTCAATGGAAGGGTTCTTATTGACACCTGTGGGATGGGTCAGATGCAGAAAGAGGAGGAAAAGCATTTTTCTTTATGTGTGACAGACACCAAAGTACAGGCAGGCTAGCCTTCCCAAACTGGCTAACAAGATCAGATTCATTTCTTTCCCCAGATCCATTTTAGCAGGTGCCTTGATGGAGTGGAAGACACTAAAACTAACCCTTTACTTCAATACTTGTGAAAAAGAAAGCTTTTCTTCTCTGGAAAACAACCTCTAAAGTTCTCACATGAAGACCGCAGATTTGAAAGGCCTCAACTGAAAGCTAATATCTTTTCTTCCCAGGCTGTCACTAATATGCAGTAAAGTTCAAAAGAGGGGGAGACCGTAACAACTGGCTCAAAATATGCAAGATTTCATAGAAAAGGTTCGATCTTTTGATGAGTTCCTGAAAACTTCCTATGTAACCACAACAGAGAAAGAAAGGCTACCTTGTCCTTCACAACGCAGTTGAGTTCTTTCTGCAGCTCCAACACCAGCTTCTCAGAGGCTGCCAGTTTCTCAGCCATCTCCATGACCTTGTTTTGCAGCTGTGTGTTCTCCTGCAGACAAAAGGGAAAAGATCCTCTTGATGTTGTGGGTCCTCACATCACAGGATGGGTTCATCGGCCAGGGGCCTTCATCAGGAAACTGTAAAACAACTGGCACATCAACATGCCAAACACAGCACAGCTGGCAGGAGACCCTGCTTTGGACAGCACGCTGCTGATACACACCATGTGGGCTGAGGTTTGGCTCACTTCTCCAAAGGACAGATGTTAGGAGTGGGTTTTGCAGAGTAACAGCTAAGCAGCCCCACAGCCTCATCTCTACCTGCACCTCACAAAACTATGGTTTCCTTCACAGCCAAAAAAATGCAGCAAGTCCTGAGCTGCCTCTATCTGCACTTCTATCCTGAACAGCACTGGGAGAATCACAGGCACACAGACACCATTATCCCTGCTTTTGGCACAGTCCCTGGCACAATTTTAGCCTCATCCACCAGGTGTTCAGGTGTTACTAAGGCCCAAACCACTCCCAACAGGCAACATGGGGGTTTAATAATGTCATGGCAAGGGAACAAGCTATACTATTTAATAGTATGGATGTGGCTGATGATTTTTCTGAATAAAACTCCTGTCCTTCCCAGCAAGAGCAACACAAACCATCTGTCTTTGTCACCATCTCTGCAGAAGTGAAGAGGTTTCACCTAGGGCACTTTTACTTACCTTCATCATGTGGTTCAGCCTCCCTTGCAGGTTGGCCTCTTTGCCCTGGAGGAACTGTGTAACAGCCTCCAGTTTTGCTTGGCGATTGACTGATTGCTGCAAAAGCCGCTCTTTTGCCTCTATTTCTACCTGAATATCCCTGGGGGAAAATAAAGCAACATGGTTGGGGCACCTGGAGCATGTTCTAAGGTGGCCACAAGGAATGCTGGGACCGTAGTGGGGAAGAGGGGTCTTCAGGGACTTCCCGGCCACTGACACAATGGCCAAACAAGTGGGAGATTCATCAAGGGAGACTGGGACAGGAGGGAGAGGCTGTGGGCACCCACAGGAAAACCATTTTCCCTGCCCCACCAAAAGGACCTCTCCTACTTGAGCTTGCTCTGGGTGTGCTCGAGAGCAATGTGCTGCTCGTCCAACTCCCTGTCAAGGTGCAGACAGCGTCTCTCCAGTTTCTCCAAGTCCAGCCTTGCCTTGTCCCTCTCTCTGGCGATCTTTCTCACCTGGATCCTGCAGGCACAGTAAGCAGTGAATTAAGAGACATCTCAGGCACCCCACAGGGCCCTCCTTACAGGGAGCAGTATCCCTACCTGAGGCACTGCAGTTTGTATCTGTAGGAGGTGATGGCTGCATGCCGAAGCCCACTCCTGGGGACCATGAGTGTGTCGTCCAAAGCCGCAGGCAGCTCTGCCACGCTCACCTGCTCCTCCATGCTGCTATCCAGCCTCTGCAAAGACAGCACAGACTGAAATTTCTCCCTCTTCTAACAGTGCCAACAGGACTTCTGTTGTTACATCCTCTGACCACCCTCCAATTTTTCAGAGATCATAGAATCATAGAATCATTAAGGTTGGAAGACCTCAATGATCACCAAGTCCAACCATCAACCCAACACCACCCAACCCACTAACCCATGTCCCCAAGCACCACATCTACACGTTTCTTGACCCCCTCCAGGGATGGTGACTCCACCACTGCCCTGGGCAGCCTGTTCCAATGCCTGAGCACTCTTGCAGGGAAGAAATTTTTCCTAATATCCAGCCTAAACCTCCCCTGGTGCAACTTGAGACCATTTCCTCTTGTCCCATCACTTGTTCCTTTAGAGCAGAGCCCAGCACCCACCTCACTGCCCCCTCCTTTCAGGTAGTTGTAGAGAGTGATGAGGTCTCCTCTCAGCCTCCTCTTCTCCAGACTAAACAACCCCAGCTCCCTCAGCCGTTCCTCACATCCACTGCAGATTTTCCCCAGCCCTGGGATGGCCAAACCCTGCCACCCCCTCAAGAACCTGACTGCAAGCACTTCTTCCACCCCAGACAGCTGCTTGCTGAAAGGCTCTGCTGCTCGCTTCACCCACCACCACCAGACAAGGCAGCACCAGAAACCTGGAGGATCTCCTCTAAGTTCTTCCAGGGCTCAGATAGCAATGACAAGTTCAGGCTTGGCAAATCTAGAACCGTTGCCAATGCTGGAGAAGAGATGTGGGCTCACTCAGCTTGGCTGGAAGGACAGACTGCTTCCCTGGGCAGTCTCCTCTGATCCTGAGGAGAAAAGCAGCAGAGGTTAAGTCAGTGGGACAAGATTGGCAGAGGAAGACTGACAGCTTTCAATACTGAAAGGAAACTCTAGTGAGTCCACCAACATTGGAGAACACTCTAAAAACAACTCCAAGTTGCCAGGAGGGAGAAGTTCAGAGCTGCCCTTAAAGCAGCCACAAGGAGCAGGCTTACAGGCACAAATCATGCACTCTGGTCTACTATGAACCCATGAAAACTCAACATCCACAGAAAGACCAACGTGGAAAGTCGGTCTTGTGAAAACTGTGACGTGGGGACTGCGAACCAACGTTTTGTTTGATCTAGAAGCTAAAATTGGGTTGAGGTCAGCTTCAAAGGTAAGGGAGATCCAGAAAAGCCAAATCAAAAAGCAGAACGCAGAAAGCTGATACAGAACTGGTAACATCTCCAAAATCATCAATTCTATCAGAGAACTCTTATCTCAGAGTCTTAAGCCAAAAGAACCTGAAGCAATTCTCTTGCTTGCTTTTTAAAATTTTTTTTTATTTTGAGCTGTTTTGCTTAGGATGGAGCTGTCCTGGCTGTCAGGGTAATCAGCTATTCACTTTTACCTTAGTGCATTAAAACACAGTTACTTCAAAAGCATTTGCAAATGCCTTGCCAGTCCTTGGAATTAAAAGCAGTAAGGAGAAAGTATTTCACATCAAACAAAGAAAACAGGGATGAAGCTTGCTCCATGCACTAAAAAGGGGACTAGCTAGGTCACAAGAGGTGCAGAGATGTCAGCACTTCTGAAGCTGATGAACTGGGGTCATCTTTCCCCTCTGCTAGGATATGCAGTGGGTAAAGTCCAGACCATATCCAAAACCTGAGAAGTGGAAAACTTTCCCCAAGTCACCACACTCAGATGGCCAACGAATGTCTATTAAATCACCCCCTTGTGAAACAAAACATTTTGGCCTGAATTGTTCTCAGTAGAACCCACTCTTCACCCTCCTTTTTTTTATTTATTATTTTTGATGGGGAAATGGACAAAGAAACTTTTCTAAGTGCAATGATTGGATTTGTGTCTGTATTTCCTGCAGGACGCTGCAGAAACATCAAACACAAATGAGCTGTCCTGTGTAGCGAACTGGCAATGACTTACGGTTCCTTATCCAAAGTTAATGGAAATCACCTGCAAGGAGATGCAGAACAAGGCCATCAACCAGGATCCTTTTTACAAAGAATTTTTTCTGCCTTTCAGCTCACCCCATGAAGTGCTGACAGTCTTGGCTGCTTGAGAGTTGCTGACGTACCTTGGAAAAAGGTGGCCATGTGCCCGAATAAGCCAAACTGTAACTGCTCAGTGCTCACTCTTCCATCTCCATCCTTCTCCAGTTTAGTGAGTAAATCTTTGGGTTCCTAAAAACTAAGGACAAGAGAAGAGAAACTCACTAGCTTGCAGGGACACAGCTTGAAGCATCCAAACAACTTCTTAAAATAAATCCTATCTTTTTCACAGTGCAAATGGAACACAATTTTAAAAATTCTTTTTGAAAATTAACACTGCTCTATTTCAATGCACACACAAACAAACTCCTCTCCACAAAGTCTGAAAAGTGAGCCCCAGTAGTGGGTATATAGGTACAGGCAGGTATAAAAACCACTTGAATCCTGCTTCAGTTTCGTGAGAGGAGGATTAAAGCCCCAAGCCTCCTCTGGGACCCTGAAGAGATACAGTCACCCTCTAATTTAATTTTGGAAATGGCAGGCTATTCACAGAGACACACAGCAAAAGGACGAATACAATGGGAACAAGCTGCAACAAGGGAACTCTCAACTGGTCATAAGGAAAAAATTCTTCCTCCTGAGTGCTGCAGCTCTCAGAGGGACAGGCCCAGAGAAGCTGTGGGGTCTCCAAGATAGAGCCTTTTCCCAGTAAAGTTTTAAGGGTTTGTTCAGAAATCAGCCAAGTATCCAGGGTACCAATGGCAGGAGAATGGTTAAATCTGCCCTTTGTTCAAGGATAAAAAAACACTGTAGGAGGAAGAGAAGATGAAAAGATGGAAGATGCAAATCCTGCTGAAATCCCAGATGGGAATGGAGGGTAAGGGGGTGCAGCATGCCTACATCCAAACCCTCTGCCCCAAAAGCAAACTCAGAGATCCAGCTCTGTGAAAACTGTCTCCCAGTTGCTTGCATGACATGGACAGAGAAAAGGAGAGGACATCAGCTGATGAAAGGCTGCGCAAAGCATGGGTCCTTCTCTTCTGGTCTCCCTTGGGAACCTCTAAATCTCATTCAACTGCCTGGCCTGAGCTCAGGTTTACCAAATAACCCTCATTTGACACACCTGGGCTTGCAGAAGAAGTGATATGGCCCAGCAGCCAGGCCCATCCTCTGACTGGGGTGTTCCTGCGTCTGGCCACGGGGCTTTCAGACGGGCCAGCCAGGCGGCACGTACAGACATCAGCACGCGGGGCTCTCCAAGGAGACAGGTCAGCACGCAGCCAGAGACCAAGGCCTACCCGCCTCACCTTCAGGCACCACGTCATGCAGGGTACCCACCCGGTGTTCCCCACGCGCCACCTCCACCGCTCTGTCCACGGTGTTTTCAGAAGGATCTACAGCCCCACACCGTGCGAACAGCCCACGCATGCGGGGGGGAACGACCCCACCCCGGCGCTCCAGAGCCTGCGGGGACCGAAGCCACAACCGCATCACCCCCGCCCCACACTCACCGCGCCACTGCGCATGCGCGCTCCCCCCCACTGCCTGCACGGCGTGCGCACGCTCCGCCCACCCCTGCATTCACGCCCTCTCACGCCTCTGCGCATGCGCACACNAGTTAAACCAAGACTGGACAAACCCTGCGCAACTTGGTCTAGCTTGAAAGTCAGCCCTGCTGTGAGGAGGTCTAGCCCAGATGCCTCCAGAGTTCCCTTCCCACCTAATCCTCCCTCAGTCAGACACTACAGACCAGCTCCTCTTCAACAGAAGTCATCTGTGTCCCCAGGGAAATGCAGCTGTGCTGGGGTACACCTGCTCAGGACCAGCGCTTGCAGTCTAAGGGAGGCAAAGCTTACTTTTGACAGTCAGTTCATTTGACTCTACAGATTCACTGCCCAGAACTCACTGCCCATCCCTCTCTCGATAATCCAGCTCCTAGCCTTTCCCTGCTCACCTCCTTCCTCAGCTCCTTCAGCTGAACACTGACTCAGGAAAGCCTCGCCTCTGGTGTCTACCTCCTCTAGGAGGAACTGGACTTGAACCTCAACCATGTCCAAGGAAGGGCTGGGCACCCATCAGGAGCTGCAGGTTAGGTCAGGCTTCCAGATGAAAACTCAGGATGCATTAGCCATCCTAAAAACAGCCTCCCTACAACTATTTGTGAAACAATACTGTGAGGACCAAGACCCCTGTATCTGTATTCATCCTTGTAGGACAATGGAAGATCACAGCAAATGTCACTGACGCAAGGATGATGGGGACCAAGCAGCATGACTCCTCTGTCACAAGCTCAATCCAGGCACTCTTAGCACCACGCCACCCTCCTTTATTCCCCCACAAACCCCAGAGGATCTGTATCACGTCCTCTCCTGACAGCTTGCCAATACATTACACGTAGGGAGGAGGGACACCATCGTACCTTGTGCCTCCAGCGTCATGTTTACAAGAACTTTTATCACTTTCAACCTCTTTGTTTGCCTTTAGGCTCTGAAATAAAAAAAAAAAAAAAAGAGGAAAGAGCATCAGTTTCAGTGTGCCCCGGGGCAGGGGTCACACATCCCAAACCTACCAGCTCCGCTCAAACGTGTAGCTCCTGAGACATCTGCTCATGACCAGAATGGAAACAACCCATGTGAAGCACCCAGCCTGACTCACTCAGGCATCCTCAGACACACCAGGACTGGAAATGTTTGTGGTTTTGTAACAACTTCATTTTACCATGTCAAACATTTTAGCTCAGGACTCAGAAGAGTACCCTGCCAAGCAAGATAGAGCCTTTTCCCAGTAAAGTTTTAAGGGTTTGTTCAGAAATCAGCCAAGTATCCAGGGTACCAATGGCAGGAGAATGGTTAAATCTGCCCTTTGTTCAAGGATAAAAAAACACTGTAGGAGGAAGAGAAAAAGATGAAAAGATGGAAGATGCAAATCCTGCTGAAATCCCAGATGGGAATGGAGGGTAAGGGGGTGCAGCATGCCTACATCCAAACCCTCTGCCCCAAAAGCAAACTCAGAGATCCAGCTCTGTGAAAACTGTCTCCCAGTTGCTTGCATGACATGGACAGAGAAAAGGAGAGGACATCAGCTGATGAAAGGCTGCGCAAAGCATGGGTCCTTCTCTTCTGGTCTCCCTTGGGAACCTCTAAATCTCATTCAACTGCCTGGCCTGAGCTCAGGTTTACCAAATAACCCTCATTTGACACACCTGGGCTTGCAGAAGAAGTGATATGGCCCAGCAGCCAGGCCCATCCTCTGACTGGGGTGTTCCTGCGTCTGGCCACGGGGCTTTCAGACGGGCCAGCCAGGCGGCACGTACAGACATCAGCACGCGGGGCTCTCCAAGGAGACAGGTCAGCACGCAGCCAGAGACCAAGGCCTACCCGCCTCACCTTCAGGCACCACGTCATGCAGGGTACCCACCCGGTGTTCCCCACGCGCCACCTCCACCGCTCTGTCCACGGTGTTTTCAGAAGGATCTACAGCCCCACACCGTGCGAACAGCCCACGCATGCGGGGGGGAACGACCCCACCCCGGCGCTCCAGAGCCTGCGGGGACCGAAGCCACAACCGCATCACCCCCGCCCCACACTCACCGCGCCACTGCGCATGCGCGCTCCCCCCCACTGCCTGCACGGCGTGCGCACGCTCTGCCCGCCCCTGCATTCACGCCCTCTCACGCCTCTGCGCATGCGCACACCCTGCCCACTGCCTGCACCCATTCCCGCCCCGTCTTATCCATCCGCTCACGCCTCCGCGCATGCGCATACTCCGCCCACTGACTGTGCCCGTCCCGCGCACGCCCCCGCGCATGCGCACGCTCGGCGCCTGCGCAGAGGAGCGGTCTCTGGGCGCAGGAGCCATTGCTGCTGCGTGAGGCGGGCGGAGGGCAGGCCGCAGCCATGTCGGGGTCGGCGGGATCTGGCGGGACGGGGGGCTCGGCGCGGAAGCGGCTGATGAAGGAGGAAGACATGACGAAGGTGGAGTTCGAGACGAGCGAGGAGGTGGACGTGACGCCCACTTTCGACACCATGGGGCTGCGGGAGGACCTGCTGCGCGGCATCTACGCCTACGGTGCGCGGCGGGGGGCGGCGGGGGGCGAGAGGAGGGAGGGAGAAGCGGGGCGGTGCCGCGGGTGGCGGTGCTCGGCTGTNCTGTCACAAGCTCAATCCAGGCACTCTTAGCACCACGCCACCCTCCTTTATTCCCCCACAAACCCCAGAGGATCTGTATCACGTACTCTCCTGACAGCTTGCCAATACATTACACGTAGGGAGGAGGGACACCATCGTACCTTGTGCCTCCAGCGTCATGTTTACAAGAACTTTTATCACTTTCAACCTCTTTGTTTGCCTTTAGGCTCTGAAATAAAAAAAAAAAAAAAAAGAGGAAAGAGCATCAGTTTCAGTGTGCCCCGGGGCAGGGGTCACACATCCCAAACCTACCAGCTCCGCTCAAACGTGTAGCTCCTGAGACATCTGCTCATGACCAGAATGGAAACAACCCATGTGAAGCACCCAGCCTGACTCACTCAGGCATCCTCAGACACACCAGGACTGGAAATGTTTGTGGTTTTGTAACAACTTCATTTTACCATGTCAAACATTTTAGCTCAGGACTCAGAAGAGTACCCTGCCAAGCAAGATAGAGCCTTTTCCCAGTAAAGTTTTAAGGGTTTGTTCAGAAATCAGCCAAGTATCCAGGGTACCAATGGCAGGAGAATGGTTAAATCTGCCCTTTGTTCAAGGATAAAAAAACACTGTAGGAGGAAGAGAAAAAGATGAAAAGATGGAAGATGCAAATCCTGCTGAAATCCCAGATGGGAATGGAGGGTAAGGGGGTGCAGCATGCCTACATCCAAACCCTCTGCCCCAAAAGCAAACTCAGAGATCCAGCTCTGTGAAAACTGTCTCCCAGTTGCTTGCATGACATGGACAGAGAAAAGGAGAGGACATCAGCTGATGAAAGGCTGCGCAAAGCATGGGTCCTTCTCTTCTGGTCTCCCTTGGGAACCTCTAAATCTCATTCAACTGCCTGGCCTGAGCTCAGGTTTACCAAATAACCCTCATTTGACACACCTGGGCTTGCAGAAGAAGTGATATGGCCCAGCAGCCAGGCCCATCCTCTGACTGGGGTGTTCCTGCGTCTGGCCACGGGGCTTTCAGACGGGCCAGCCAGGCGGCACGTACAGACATCAGCACGCGGGGCTCTCCAAGGAGACAGGTCAGCACGCAGCCAGAGACCAAGGCCTACCCGCCTCACCTTCAGGCACCACGTCATGCAGGGTACCCACCCGGTGTTCCCCACGCGCCACCTCCACCGCTCTGTCCACGGTGTTTTCAGAAGGATCTACAGCCCCACACCGTGCGAACAGCCCACGCATGCGGGGGGGAACGACCCCACCCCGGCGCTCCAGAGCCTGCGGGGACCGAAGCCACAACCGCATCACCCCCGCCCCACACTCACCGCGCCACTGCGCATGCGCGCTCCCCCCCACTGCCTGCACGGCGTGCGCACGCTCTGCCCACCCCTGCATTCACGCCCTCTCACGCCTCTGCGCATGCGCACACCCTGCCCACTGCCTGCACCCATTCCCGCCCCGTCTTATCCATCCGCTCACGCCTCCGCGCATGCGCATACTCCGCCCACTGACTGTGCCCGTCCCGCGCACGCCCCCGCGCATGCGCACGCTCGGCGCCTGCGCAGAGGAGCGGTCTCTGGGCGCAGGAGCCATTGCTGCTGCGTGAGGCGGGCGGAGGGCAGGCCGCAGCCATGTCGGGGTCGGCGGGATCTGGCGGGACGGGGGGCTCGGCGCGGAAGCGGCTGATGAAGGAGGAAGACATGACGAAGGTGGAGTTCGAGACGAGCGAGGAGGTGGACGTGACGCCCACTTTCGACACCATGGGGCTGCGGGAGGACCTGCTGCGCGGCATCTACGCCTACGGTGCGCGGCGGGGGGCGGCGGGGGGCGAGGGGAGGGAGGGAGAAGGGGGGCGGTGCCGCGGGTGGCGGTGCTCGGCTGTGGGGGGCGTGGGCCTGCACGTCCGAGCTGCCGGCTGCTCGGTTCTGGGGCCGTTCGCAGCCGCTGACGGTGTAGGCCGCCTCCGCAGGTTTCGAGAAGCCCTCGGCCATCCAGCAGAGAGCCATCAAGCAGATCATCAAGGGGAGAGACGTGATCGCTCAGTAAGTGGGGCTGCTGGCAGGGGCATGTGCGCCGAGGAGGCTGTGGGCCTTTGGAGGGGGGACGGGCAGTCACCCTCGCTGCAAGCGGGGCCTGACAGCCCCGGGCCTGGGCTGCTGCAGGGCAGGGTTGGGGAAATGGCAACATACTGGGGGAAACTGGCCGACTTGCACCTAGCTTGTGACCCTAACACTTGTTCATATCAAAGTTGATTAGGTTTAGGTATGGCATTGTAATAAAGATTCAGCCAAGATAGTGTGTGTTCCCAGGGAATAGGGCCCTGAGATGCTTGGGAATGTTTTCCAGCAAAACCAGAGAAGTATAGAGACAACAGCCTGTTCTTCAGGGAAAGAAGTAAGCAGAAGAAAATCTACTTACCATTGTAGAGACAAGGATACACATGGCCCTGAAAAAAAATCCTTACTAGCGCCCTAGTGGGAACTGCTAGCCTTCCCAATTGTATTGGCTTATCTACCCTTTACTTTAAAAGGAAAAAAAATGCATGACAGATTGCAGGAAGTTAAAATGCTGTAAGGACTAAATGTGCCAGAGCTGAGGACCCTGCAACAGAGTGGTGTACCCCTGATATTACAGTTCCCAAAGCTGCTCCACTGCAGATCATGCTGTGATTGTAACAAAACTTTGTCAGATTCACTACTGGCAATATTGACTTCTTTGCAATGAAGGAGTGGCAAAGGGTGGAATATATTTACATCACCTGTATCGTTTGTCCAGTCTTCTAGAGTATTCACCAAACATCTGTTTCTCAGGTCACAGTCAGGAACAGGGAAGACAGCAACATTCTCCATCTCTGTTCTGCAGTGCCTGGATATACAGGTAATTTCATAGCACATGCTAAAAATGTTTTTTAACCAGATCAGTAGAGTCTTCATCATAAAAGCGTTAATTTTTAGAGTGAAGCTTTACAATTAAATCTTTAAATTATGATTGGTTATGATTACACAAATTTCTGACTGAGAATTTCACCAGACTCTACTCTGTAACAATTTAACTGCTAAACCCACTTTGGCAAAATAAGTTCAGATAAAGTCTTGTAATTATAAAGTTGGTCTTAACAGCTGACGTCTTTCACATACTTCTTAGAGGCCTAAATTAGTCTCTCAGCAGGCAGAATTGTCCTCAGACAGTCCTAACAGCATCAGCAACCTCTCTGAACAGTTGGCGCATGTTGCACGGGATCAAACCGAGATTTTTGACTGACTAATGTTTGCTTTTGTTCTAGTTAGGGGTACGGTATCCATCCAGTTGTTCTTTAAGTATAACTTGAATGTGTAGATGCTGTTGAGTAAAATGATTTTCTGTGGGCCAGTACCCTCTGAAAGCTTAGATTGTTATTCATCTGTCACTGCCTGAGGTCATCAAAATAAATGCTGCATGTTCTCCATCAAAAGGTCAGCTTTATGCTTCATTTCTGTAAAGCGCTCATAATATTTTTCAAACATGACACTTTAAAACATCATCTTTGAATTCTTGTGCAATGCAAGGAACATACAAAATTGGAGTGATTTAAATTTGTTTATTCTTTTGCAAGAAAAGTGTGCACTTATCATTTTCAGAAATTAGGTTGCAATGAAAAGTGAGCTATCAAAGAATGCTCAAGTGCTGTCTTGTCAAAGATAACTTAAAAAGAGGCTGTTACTGTGTAAATGCTCTTTGTGAGAGCAGCATTCTGGGTGCAAACACTAGATTTTAGCACAAAATTTTGACTAATCTTCAGATGTGACACTTCAGAGTACTGTGGGATCTGTGTTCTCTGTTTTGCTTGGATGATACCTGCCCTGATTATCACCTGTTTTAATCAGGTTCGTGAGACCCAGGCGTTGATCTTGGCACCAACTCGGGAGCTGGCCGTACAGATTCAGAAGGTAAGAACGTTTGAATTGCCATCTGTAAAGCACTCCAAGGCCTGGGGCTGATTCTCAGGTATTCCTCAGCAGAGCTCAAAGCACAGCTTCTCTTTTTTTCTTTCTGTTCCTGAAAAGAATAAGAAATTCTGATAAAGGGCTGTTTTGCTTATCTGCATTATATCCGTCCTTGCTTACGTGACCGTGTTGGCTAGTGGTCTGAGGTTTTACACCTTCCTGACTGAATTTTTAAGGACAGCACTTTTAAAGCAGTTATGATCCTTAAGGAACTGAATTCCCAGTGTTTGAAAGCCTGCTGTTGAGGAGGTTTGGGTAACAGACATTGAAAAAAAATCCCTCTAACTGCTTGTGCTTAGATCTGTTTAAAAAAGACCTGCATCTCTTCAGAAATACAAACTTAGGAGAGCTTAGTTCATTAAGCCATTGCTTTGTATCAACACAGGGGCTTCTTGCTCTGGGAGACTACATGAATGTCCAGTGTCACGCTTGCATTGGAGGGACCAACGTGGGTGAAGATATCCGAAAACTGGATTATGGGCAGCATGTTGTTGCTGGCACTCCAGGCCGTGTGTTCGGTAAGGAGATGGGAGAGGAGGCTGCCTCACCTCCAGGTTCAGACCCAAGTTGAACCAACTTTTGTGCACTTAGATTTGAGATAGCATGAAAATTACATTTATCATTACACCATTAATGTAACACTAACGAGAAGTATAACAAGGTAACAATTTCCTGTAGTAAGAGCTGAAAAGACTAGAGAGAAGATAACAGGGACAGTGTGTGGATTTTCTCTGTTTATATTTTGCTTTTCGTTGTTGAAGTGTTTCTTTATATGGTGGCATGGCAACAAAGATTATTTTTTTGCAAGCAGAAAATATTACAGGCCCAGGAAATACTTAAGAATCTTGGAGGACATAGGAGCAGGATCTGTTTGAATGTCAAAGTTAGTTAGGTCCACATTTTCTGTGCATTGGCCGTCTCTCTGTTAAATTAGCCGTACTTGCAGCTGGTACTTTATGGTTTCATTGCGTGAAGATCTGTATATTTACTGTTCATGGCAGTTACCACAGCGGTAGCATTAGCCTTCAAGCTCACATCTTCTGGATCTCTGAGAAACAGACAGCACTTTCTTAAACAAGCACCTGTCACTGGGAAAAAAAAGAAAAAAAAAACCACACCAACGGGCTGTGAACAGCACACCAACAGCAAATGCTTTTCTAATACAGTATTAAGGGGTTACACAGAGCCATGTGCTCTTTGAAACAGGATGAACAAAGTGCAGGTAGCATTTTGCATTTCTCCCATCCAGCGGCAGTTCTGTGGGAGACTGTGTCACCCGTCCTGTGCAGTTAGCAAATAGCATGCCATGGCTTAGGCTCTCAGAGCTTCGCTGGAGTTAGCGCTCCGTTAGCCCGGCGGCAGAGACATCCCCCTAAGCTGCAGGGGATGTGCCTTCCATCACCCAACACCCATCTCTGCTGGCAGCAGGGGAAGTGCCTGTCCCTCCTCCACCAAAATGCCCTGACAGCAGCTGGGAGCAGTGTAGGTTTGCTTGCTTTCAGAGCCTTTACAATCTTACAAAGTGAAATCTTTCAGATATGATTCGTCGTCGAAGTTTAAGGACTCGGGCCATCAAAATGCTGGTTTTGGATGAAGCAGATGAAATGCTCAATAAAGGTAAAATATTTTTGTCTCCTTTTTACTTCCTTCTCAGCTCTTTGAGATTCCAGCGTGTCCCAGGTGGCAGTTCTATTTCTAAAAACAATTGGTTTTGTCAAAATTAGACAATTATATTAACTATGGGCTGTAACAGGTTAAACTACTGGATAGATCTTGTCCAATTTAGTTATAGTGTCCGTTTTAATAGTTATAAATTCTTGAACACTGCCTTTCATACTTCAGTGTGAACCATGGCCACATTGTAGTGGGTTTGGGACAATCAGGAAACGATGAGCAATATGTGACACTGGCTTTGAGTTACTAATTCACTCCTTAACGTTCATCTCATAGCGCAGGCGTAATACCGAATTCCAGATCAAATTGTGAAAGATCTTAAGGAGAAAGAAGTGCTGACCGTTCTGTGCTACTCAATTTGCTTTTCAGGTTTCAAGGAGCAGATTTATGATGTGTACAGATACTTGCCTCCAGCAACACAGGTGGTTCTGATCAGCGCCACTTTGCCTCATGAAATTCTGGAGATGACCAACAAATTCATGACAGACCCCATTCGCATCTTGGTGAAACGGTGAGTGAGTTTCCTTGGAAAGAACAGGAGCTCTTTGAGTTAGTCCAGCCCTGGGCAGCTCACAGAATTAACTGATTTAAACGTGCAGAACCTGTCTCCCATTCCTTCTCGCTGTTGCAGTTTGCCTAGGTGTTTGCAGACATCCTCACGTCCCATTTTCCAGCACAGGCCAGCTCATCTCTCTGACTTTATTCTCATCCAGTTCTGCTTGCTGCTGCTCAGCCTGACTGCCCCCCAGCCCCCTCATCCTCCCCATGTATAGCAGTCTCTTCTGGGAGTCCATCTTTCTCACCTGCCCAGCTCCTGTGCTCCTCCATTAATTTGCTGTTGTGTAGCAAGCCAAAAAAACCTTGAGCTGGCTGAGCCTGACTGCCTTTGGAGGGGTAGCTCATGTCTGGTGGTGTCACGGTTCTTCACGTGCTGGAACTCAGCAGGAGTCAGGATGGTGGCAGCCCAACAGGAGGAGCCTCCCTCTTGCCTGATCTCTGTCACTAACCTTTCTTCAGTCTCTGTGTCAAGACACTTAACATAAGAACAACGAGAACAGAATGTTTCTCTTTGAAGCTGTCTGTCTAGAGCAGAGAGGGGGCACTGGTTCTGTTGCACGGTCATGTTCGAGGCCCTTTTTAGAGCAGTCTTCTCCAGGGACTTTCTAGAAGATCTTGGACTTGTGGATAGACCCAGGAACCCACAGCACGCAGGGCAGAGGGGTGCCCTGCCCTTCTGACTGCATTGTCTGTGTTCACCTACTTGGGGGGTGCTACAGCTGTTCTTCTCCCCTGCAGTGATGAGTTGACCCTTGAAGGAATCAAGCAGTTTTTCGTGGCTGTGGAGAGGGAAGAATGGAAGTTCGATACCTTGTGCGATCTCTATGACACGCTCACAATCACCCAGGCTGTCATCTTCTGTAACACCAAGAGAAAGGTACAGTAGCTGCCACATGGGCATGTTGCTTTCCAAGGGTGACTCAGAGAAGGGTGCTGGGACAAAGCCAGTTAAGAGGCCAGGTTGTTTCCCCACTTAGGAACAGTTGAGTAAGAACAGAGGTTAAACATCTGTCCTTGGGATGTGCCTAGCTTAAACAACTGGTTATAGGCAGACCTGCTACAGTTGGCAGGAGCTGCTTTTTTAGAGAAGTAGAACTGATTAGGTAATGATGTGCTTATTCTTCTAATTGCTTATAACCCCTGAAACAGAACTACTCTTTATGAATAAATGCCCTTAATTCCTTCTTTCATTGCTCATGGAGCAATCATATGCTTCGTAAGGATTATTTACTTCCTTTAGCTCCAGAGTGCTTGGCAAAGTGTCTCTGTCCTTGCCATAAAATACCTCCACAAACATTCTTCAAGCACACCTAGCAGGTTTGGCTGTCCTGAGCAAATAGCTAACCCGGGCTGCTTGGCTGTACGCACAGGTAGACTGGCTCACGGAGAAGATGAGAGAGGCCAACTTCACAGTTTCATCCATGCACGGGGATATGCCACAGAAGGAGAGGGAGTCCATCATGAAAGAGTTCAGATCTGGTGCAAGGTAAATGCCTTAAACTGTTGCGTACGGCATCGCTACCTCAGGGCAGGATTTCTTCTAGCATCTGAAGGGAAGAGGCCTCAGAAACCTCTCCGCTCTGAAGGCCTTGTTCAGCTCCAGTTAGGAAGAGTTTCAGTTCCCATCCAGCCGTCTGTGGTGTCGCAGGGTTGGGAGATGATTGACACTTTCCAAGGAGGAATGCTCATTCTTGTGGGCACAAAATTAGTCTGGTTTATTTTGCTGAAGAGGTTGGGAGTTGCTACATTTTAAATAAGTCAAGGGCTCTGTGCTCTGTATTTTAAACTCTTCTAGAAGTGGTGTATTCTTTCTGAAAGATCAAAGCTGTCTTCATTGAAGTTTGGTGATGGAAAGCAGTTCCCTGCAGCAAGCGTGGGTGCTGCCAGTGGGCTGTGGGCGGGGAGGAGCGCAGAAGGGCAGGGGATGCACTGTGCTGGAGACTGAGTTCTCAGCTCTCTTACCCCCTCTGTGCAGTGGCACAGCTGTAACTGTCCCCTTCTCTTTGCAGCCGAGTCCTTATTTCAACAGATGTTTGGGCTAGAGGCCTGGATGTGCCGCAGGTGTCCCTGATCATTAACTATGACTTACCAAACAACAGAGAACTCTACATCCACAGGTAAGCTCGGCCTCCATGGGGGTGTGTGGTTGGATTACCCTTCCCCAAGGTGGCTCCATTCTCCCTTTCCTTCTGCTTCCCCAGAATTGGCCGGTCGGGCAGATACGGCCGAAAAGGCGTAGCAATCAACTTTGTGAAGAATGACGACATCCGCATCCTGCGAGACATTGAGCAGTACTACTCCACCCAGATAGATGAGATGCCCATGAACGGTGAGTGCAGGGCAGCCCCAGCGAGGCTGCTGCCTTTCTCCGGCTGGGAACTGGTACACTGCCTTGGAAAGAGAAGTGCCAGATGCTTTGTTTTGCCACATGCCTCGTTCCCAACCCTGACCCATCTTTGCTTCCACCTGGGAACCTACTGCTGTAGGTGAACTGTGGCAGTGGCTCTTGACACACTTGGCGCATACTTACGTTCTCTCATTTTCTCCCCTTTCAGTTGCTGATCTTATCTGAAGGTCCATGGTTACCAGGGAGTTGTACCATTTGGTAGCTTCCGTAATTCTGGTTTGGATCCACATGCTTTTTATCATATTGCTGGTCATATGGTCTTGAGCCGCACTTGAGAGTTGTGTAAATAATGTCCTTACTCCCACCCATGTTTTTCAATAAAAAAAGGAAGTTTTACCATAACCTGTGCTTAATTACTTTAACACAAGACAGTACCAGGCAGGAAGTTTTGAGATACTGCCATACATGGCTGGCACAATCAGTAAACCATTGTATACTCAGTATATCTTGGTTCATGAACCGGGCTTCCTGTTCTCCACCCTTTCATTATCCTTGTGCCACGCTCCCTGATGAACTTTTTAGTTTCCTTAACTTGACTCTAAGGATCTGCCATCTACAGGAAAAATCTGTGGCTTGGCCCTACCCTGCTCTAAGAAAATTGAGTTACAAGATAGCTAGGAAATAAATTTCCTGTTGTTTATACCTTTCTGGAGCCAGACGTTGCGTCAGTGCAATTGCTCATTGCTCCAGAGGAGTATTTCCCCTGCCAAGGCAGCAGGGAAGAGGTGCCTGTTAGGGTGAGCACCTCTTTAACTTGATGCCAGCTGGAAAAACACATTCTAATCAGCATTTCCTAAAGTCACAGCAAGATCAAGTGTCTCTTCCCTTGCCACCTTCTCTACCCCTTTACCTCCTTCGTACCCCCGTATATTCCCCTAGTGAAGTTCCTTTGTTCCCTTGTACCCACTCTGTGCATGATCCCAAGATTCTTAACAGTACAGAGGCAAAGCTTACAAAATCCAAACCTTACTGTATGCAGAATACTATTGGTAAGGGATTGCCTGATAGAGGTGATGCTGCCACAGCTTCACGCCCCCTTGTACAACCAGCAGCAAGGCTGAGCCGCCATTGCAAGTAGGTGCACGCACAGGTGCTCACATCACCCGTACAGCTCAGCAAACAGCACCAACCCCTCAGCCTGTCCCCCTCCAGCTGATGAAGGTCTGCTAGTGGGAAATACACAAGCTGCAGGTCCCTTCAGTAACTGGGCAAGAGGCTGCTCATTCCGTAGCTGGCCCCAGCTCACCAGCCTGCTCATGGAAAAGGCTTGTGACCCCACTCCAGCCGCTGGTCCAGCCCACCCTGGCACACACGCACTGGTGGATGCCCTCACTGACTGCCCTTCAGACACCGGTCTGTCCCGGAACTGGCCCCGGGAGCCTCCTTTGTTTCTAGCGGCCTCCCCTAGAGGGAGGCACTCTCCTACCAATGGGGCTCAGCTGAACCCCTGACCCTCCAACAGCCAGCCTGGACCTCCTGGGTGCCTCTCGCAGAAATTGATCCATACCCAGTCCACCCTTAGGGCTGCTGCAGGACCTGTTTCCCAGGCCTGTTATCCTGCTTGCTGCCTCAATCTGGCTTGATATTTGTACGCTGACACACCACCTCCCTGGGCAGTTCCTGCACTTGCTTTCCATTTCCTCCAGTCCCCAGTTTGCTGACACTTCACAGGTCTTGCTCCCGTTGATGGCACATAGATCTCTGGGCACATGCATGCACATAGGATGGAGCCTGCTCTCCCAGGGAAAGGGCGAGAAATTGTTAACAGAAAACAGGAGACAAGGCCAGACAAGAACATTCACCAGCAACATGTTGCCTCATAACCAGCCCCTTTTTTCCCCCCCATTAATATCTCTTTCCCACATGTGCTCCTCCCAAAAATGACCTTGGCCTCTCCCTTTGATCCCTCCCACAAAGCTGGGGGGTTTTTGCCATTAATTCTGCCACTTCTTGGTGCAGTGTTCAGGAACTCTCGGCCCCCACAGGCCCTGTTTCAGGACTGGCTGAAGCTTCCCACCTCCCTGTCCACATCCTGGGCAGAGTTATGCTCTCCCCCTCCCCGCAGGGCCTCAAACCTGACTCACCTTCCCAGAGAACACAAGCATGAAGGCAAGCTCAGCCCTCCAAGCCCTGGCTCTGACCCATTTGACTACGAAGAGACTCATCACCACAGCATTAGATTGTTTAAATAAGAGTATTTAATCTGTACAGTTTGAGAGGAGATCTCACAAAATGCACCATTCCTACCTCCTCTTCAGCATCCTCCACCTGGGGCTCAGCCCTCACGGCCCGAGGGCAGGTAACCACCACGCCCCAGCAGGTCTTTATGGTACCAAGGTCGCAGTGCGATTGCTTTAGTCCTGGACAGATTATTTCCCTCGCTCAGGAGAGGGAAGACTGATGAAGCTCAGTGCTGATGGAAATTGTTACCGTTCAGGAACACAAAACACCCCAGCTATTGCACACAGTCCTTCCCAGGTGAAGCTACAGCAGTCAATGAGCAGCCTCTACCCTCCCCAGACCTGACAGAGAAGTAAAGCCTGGAACAAGGTTTCAGAATAACAGAATTAATTGTTGGGGGGCAGAAACAGAAGCAACTCCACAAGCCAAGAAGCGTGCTTTAGAAGTTTTCCTATCCAGGGAGGGGACACGAGCTGGGCAGATGTCATCTGTCAGAGACAACCGTGAGAGGAACATCGGCTTCAACAGAAAGCTATGAAGTACACCAGACGATTTGTTGATATAATTGTCAGGATAAGTATTTGACATAGTTTATGTAGTAGAATACATACTTGAACATCTTTTAAAAATAAGCACAAATTTAATTTCATATATACACAACTGATTTTAATCATGTACTGAAAATAAATTACAGGAGACAACTTTAAAATGCAACAGAAGACAAGAGGTTCACAACAAACATTCCCACTGATTTTCCCAAGGGGTGAGAGATTGCAGTGCTCGAGGCAGGTAAATATCACAAATATATCAAAAAACTTCAAATTGTTGATGCATTCACACATTTACATGAGCCACAAACATTCCTTTACAGGGACTGCACTTAGCTACCACAGAACCAGGTTTTGCCATAAACTACAAAACTTTGATACAAAATTGTATTTATATATTTATATTTCATATACATGCCCTATCTGTGATTTCTTAAAAAATAAAAAACTAAACACACTGTACAGACAATCCTAACTCATTGCTTGGCAGCTGTAGGCAACATTTTTGGATGGAATTTCTCCCCCAGTAGAATTAATGGCAATATTATATACATGAAGGCTAAACTGCAGAAGAAGACAGCTCAGTTCCGATATGCACCTCCCTCAGGACCAGGTCTGCGAGTTCAAGGCAAGACACCATCTGATCTGACCCACCGCCTCCCGTACACGTCAGTTCTGCCACCAGCAGCGTGAGGAACCAATACATGCATTTGTGTAACACTGGTAAAAAAGGCAAGAAAGCAAGATACACATGGTGATGGAGCAGCTCCAATGGCTTCACCAACGCGATACGCTCCATACACAGAAGCGCTCACTGGAGGTGGCAAGGGGATGGTGTGGAGCTGGGTACATTCAGCGAGAGCACACCTTCTGTGGGTTTGATCATTCCACTTCCCTGAAATTACCTCTTGCAGAGGACAGAGTCCCACTGTAAGCACCAACTCAAACACTGGGGGAAGGTCCTTCCCTCCCTCCCTCGCCCCCAGACACACAGAGGTCACCAGGACTACAGTAAAACAGCACCCTCCCTCCCTCCCACCCCCAGCGCTCTCCATTGCACCGGTTTCTCTTCGAAGCACTGATAAACTCACTCTTCCCAGGTGATGGCAGCAATCTGTGAAGCCAGCCACACTAAACTATTTCTACAGTTGATTGTAAACTTTGGTTTATTTTTATTTATTTTTTTTTTTAATTATCGAGTTCTCATGGTACAGCAAGCATGTCTAGGATAAGAGGGCAGAGTTGAAGAGGAGATGAACTGTCAGTCTGTCTTTAGTCTGGCATGGTGAGACACCTGCTCGGTCAGGCCTGCCTTGATAGAGTTTTTTACAGACTGCCTCATATGATCCTCCATCAAATTATCACTCATGGGCTTCAACACCTGTGGAATGAGAAACATGCAAAAGAAACAAAACAAATGAGGTAAACAAAGAAAAGAAAATATAAAAACCTACAAAGATATGAGATTTGAAATAATGTAAAAAAAAAACCTTAGAATGGTGAGGTCTGACACAAACTGGCATGAACTGAAAGAGAAATGAGTTTTGCTCCTACAGGAATGAGGTTAAATTGGTCCCATGCTATGGACACAAGTGATATCCCTCCTATATAGCTGTATGTCACCAAATTCAAACCACTTTACAGTTCCTAGAAGATGGATGTGCAATTCCATACCCTCTATGCAGCATCAGTCTGGTATGGTTACAGCATTTATGCAGACTGGCCCAGACGGTCCAGCTTATTGTCCTATATGTGTAAGTGTGAACACTTCAGATACAGAAAGAAAGTTAAAAATACTGGCTAGTTTTTCTTCTTGTTATTGTTGGATGAGAGTCGCTGTCGTGGCACTGATGTAAGAGCACGGCGAATCGTTCGGCGTCTAAGGACTTCAAAGACTTTGGAAAACACCTAAAACATGAATTCAGCTGTTAGGAAGAGTGGCTCTTAGAAGGCAGCAGGAAAAAAAAAAAAAAATCAATCCAGTTTAGAAAAAAACTGATTGCCAGTAACTTCTCACCTTCCTGGGATTCCTCTGAAGCAAGGAGGGAAAAGAAAGGCAGAGATTCAGAAAAATCAATAGCAAGAACATGGTATACAATCAGAGTGAGTCAGACAGAACCTGCAGGCACTTTGCACATTATCCTTGATATGCAACCGTAGCAACATCACCGATAAGCTCTTTTGGAGACCACCTTCTTCTAGCCCACAAAAGGCAAGTTCCTGCTAAGCTAGCATAAGCCAAATTCTCCCCCTTGCAGGGAAGGCCAGTGGGTCAAATCAAGCCTTACATGCTGTAGGTATCTTACAGCAGCAGCTGCGCTCAGAAAGTACTCCATGTAGAACTGACACCTTCCACTTTCTTTGCGGGGCTCTCCGATCTCAAGCTCCAAAGCAAGAAGCTATGGTGATACACAGGAACCTCAATTTTAATCGCTAGTTAGGGGTGTAACTCCAGATTTAGTACCCTGATGCTCATTTCCCTCCTGTTATTAGAAATCCACTTTTTCCACTCCAGTGTTACTCATCGCCTTACCTTAGTTGCTCAGATAGGTCTAGTGCAGCACTGCCTGCGATGAGCCTTGAACAGAGTCGTTTTTCAGATGTAGAAAAGCCTCTGTACAGAAGGCTCCAGTTAGTTATTTGTTCATGCCTTTTAAGACCCATTTTACGGTCATCCCAGGTAAGTTCAGCAAATCCTTTATTTCCAGTAACAACAGAAAATGCTTCCCTTCTGCTCACACTGGACGTAGCTACTCAGAATGCTCCAAACACTACTTGTAAGAATTGGTAAGGATTCTCTCCATGGGCCTTAGTGGCACAGCTGTGTCAGCTGGATTCAGGCAGCAAAAATCTCTGTACAGAAAGCTTTCTCCTCCAGCTTTGGTACTCTATAGTTTTTTCTTTCGGGAATTTGTCTGTCGAGTATTTCTTGCAACAGCAGCTACACCAGCTGAAGCTGCCACAGACAACACAAGTCTTCCTGAAGGAAGAAACCTGTGGTACAGCATCTTGTAGCAGCTGCTGCAAGTCAGCAGCCGGTTAGTTCTCCCTAAGGTCTACTCAGCCCTCCAGCGTCACACTATCAGGTGAGGAAAGGGAGGGCAGCAGTGGTTTGCCTTCCCCCTTTCTTGCATCACCCAAGATATTTTATCCACCACATCCACATGGCAAGTTCATAAATTTAAACACACCTTTGAAAAGCAAAATTCCTCGCTCTGAAAAAATAACACAATTTTTAAAGAGTCCGTCCACTCTCCACCGTCCAAGCACCTAGCAAGGCCTTTAAGTAACACTTTTTGGATAATATCCTAAGCTTTGTGTGCAGCATCTCTTACTGAAGAGAGCAGACAGACTTCCGAGACGATTCTCCCTTTGACAGCGCGAGCATTCTCCATTAGGTCTAGACCAGCTTTGCGCTCACATCACCGAACAGAAACTGTTTAGCATGTCTGCTCAAGAAAGGAAGATTTTGCATTAAAAACAGATACCAACCTGTTCCCATATAGCTTCAGCGATCTGATCGATGGCTGTTCCAACTTCTCTGAATTCCCCAGAGTACTTAACATATGCCCAAGTACAAAACGATATAAGAGCCATCCCCAGCACAAGATTACACAGGGTAGCTATGGAGTTCATACCAAGGAACCCAGTCAGTCCTGAGGTTATATACATGGCAAACATGACTGCAAACAGAGTGGCAGGGGTACGAGCAGCATAAAAGATGTTTTTGCCATCATTGTGCTTCACGAAGTTTGCATAGATCTCGTCGATTTCCACTTCAAGCTGTTCCTGGTAGCGCCGACAGAACTCCTCCCCTCCCATCTTCTTCACGGAGCGGAAGTGCCTGACAGCTGACTCTCTGAAATCCTGGTGCTTCCGCTCAAGGTCTGACGGGGCAATGTAAGGCTTGTCTCCCCCACAAACCTGTCAGAGCAACCAGAAATGAGGTCATCAAACCCTGAGTATCTTCTGCTGTACAGAAAGCAAGCCTGCCCCTCGCTGCCCCTCCTCTCAAGCCAGAATCAGACCACCTCCCGCAGCTCTCAAACGCCGTCTCGAGCAAAACAGCTAACGCTCCTTTGCATCATGGCACAGCAAGAGCCCTTTGATCACATGCGGAGCTGCAGCACCTCACTGAACTCGTCCTTTCAACTGTTCCCTTTGGGAAGCCCAGAAGGACAGGACACCAACCCCACACAGGTTCCTGATACAAAAACATGAAATAAAGGAACACCAGGAGGCAGAGAAAGCTCGGCTTGGGGAAGGTTAAGGAGAACTCTGAAGGCCACAAGCCCTCCCCTCAGCTTTTCACTCCTGGTCACCCACCTCAGGGAGACTGTCAGTGCTGAACTTTGACAAACAGCACATTTTTGCCCACTCAACAAGTTTATTCCTGCTTATTGCTGCCACTAGCAGGCTCCCCAGAACTTACCAGGTGATAGGAATTCACAAGAACTAGCTGCTGACATCTTTAGCCTTTCACTTTCTCAGAGCACAGCATCTCCTTTCTGCCTCACAAGATGCATGGCTTCACTGGCTAGATTCAAGGCAAACCTCACTGCTAAGATCCTGACACCTCCACTCTGCTCCTTTCTCAAGTATAACAAGCACCTTTCTGCTTTTTCTCCCTACTGATGTCCTCCACATCCAGTAAAACTCCCTGGAAAATGCCTCACCCCCCCAAATGCTCTTTTCACATTGCCCAAAGAGCGTTAAACACTAGGAGCTGCCAATGCATCAAGATTGCCACACAAATAACTGCCCCTGTTTGCTTAATGCCGTGTGACTGCACCTGTTGTTCCTTACATCTCAGGTCACTACGAGACTAGTCTTTTGGTTATGCACACTCAGCAAAGGAGGGCTTTGGTTCACGAGGAGAACTCAGAAGTTACAGTAAGAACTATCTTTACATAACCCAGTCTTAAATCCCAAGAGTTCCCACTTCTGTTCCTAACAATAGCGATTTCAGAGCTGTGTCACATTAAAAACATCATCTGAGACATCTGGATAAAAAACAATTTAAGCCATTTTTGTGTATTTCCACAGTGATATAAAAATACCCAGTACTAGGGAACATTACTATGGAAACAAAGTCTATTTAAGAGAACATCTGTTCCTGTTTATTCCTTGTCCCAAGTAGGAAACCTTACAACTACAGCATCTCAACAGCCATTAAAGATTCAAGGTACGGAAGGTAGACTTGGCATTTATTATAAACAACCCATTTACTATCTCAAGAGAATTTCCAAAATGGCAACGAACGAAGGAGTCCTCTACAACAGCAGAGCATTCTCAAAACAGCCTGCTAACAACTGGCTCTGGCTAGTCTGCCACTGGCTTTAGGTCTTACTCTAATTTCAAAACAGAAAGCTACTTCAGCGATTAAGACCAGAATGAGCCTAGTTAATGGGGAGCTATGTTTGTAGCATGTTATTACACCTACTGGTCTCCTCCTGTTGTAGATTTTTACCATAAGCATAGTCCTGTTAAGCTTTAGGAGACATGCAACTGTTTTCAGAATTTCTTCTGATAAAACCTTGCGTAACACTATGTTGAAGTATGAAGTCTATCCAGACATTCAGACTGGAATGGTGTAAGTCACCATCTCCAAAAGAAGCAGATAGGAAATGACATATACAGCTTTTTCAGAAAAGATAGTTATTGTATTTCAAGTTAAAAAAAATAAAAAACAACTGCAGAATAATTCTAATTCTTGCATTTTTCAGCAAATGAATGACCACAATTCAGAGGCATGAGATACTGGAACTCCACCCTTGTGTGAACCGGGGTCACCAAATGCCTCCTCACCTGTTTGCCCATTTCACATCACAGGATTTTAAGATGTCTGTCAAGAGCAGCAGGGGGAACTAACAGGTGGTATCTTACAAACACACCCATTCTCATACCTCCCTAGCAACTTCTGTCTCAAAAGAATGCTGGGTTTGCTGTGTCAGACATCTAACCCCAGAACAGAGCACACAAAACACAAGTACTAGCCCTAAGCGACTTTCCTCCATCAACATGCTCACAACCAACACCAAGTACAACATTAAAACCAAAGGCTCGCACTTGAATGTGGGCAGTTAGAAAAAGCTGTGTCACCATACCTGCTCCATGCCTTTACTGTACAAGTCTTTTGCTCCTGCCACAGCAGCAAGATTGTTCGCCTCAGCTGTTGCCTAGAAAACATTGAGCACCACGTTATCATCACAGCATTACCAGATAGTTGCATACACATAGTTACACTGCCCAACGTACCTCCAAAGCTTTAGATTGCCAGGAAAATGTCCTACAGAAACAAGTGAAGGTTAGCGATACACATTAGAACGGATTCCTGACTGGGAAAACATTTTCTTCAGCTTTCTAGTACAGCTGCTGCCAAACTCCCATGTGCCTGTAAAGACTTTTAATCATGAGCAATCTCTTCTGAATGCTCTGTTGTTAATTAGCACATAAGGACTGCTAAACTATTAATTGTTAATCCTGATAGATCACCACCTGGGAGGAAAGAGGCAAGCTGGTATTATTTCTGCATTGTATGTGTGGTGTGCAGTTTTAGTTTTCAGAATTTGGAAGAACTTCAGACTATTTTCAGCCTGTGTCATGTCAGGGACAGTTATTCTAGCTAATGCTGCAAGATGTCATCTTCTGTACATCCCAATCACATTTATGGCATGCTAAGTAAAGGAAATAATAGCAGCCTTTGTTTCATTGTGATGAGCTTTTTGCACTCCTCCAAAAGTCTGAAGAATTGATTCCTTGAAAAACTAGAAAACACCCACAACAGTCATGTCTTAATGAAGTAACACAGGAAGCTTAAAAAAAAAAAAAGCAAAACATAAGTCTTACAACCACAAAATGGTTAAAACTGGACCCTAAAGCCCACAGTTTGGTGCAAGCTCTTCATCCCAAACAATTCAAGGGTTCAACACACAGCTTTATACGATCAGCTTGTGTTTGGATCACTTTAAAGCTGACTACATCCTCTTTGGATCAACCCAGAAAAGAAACATCAATGCAATTATCCAATCTAACAAACCCACCTAGAGCAGCCCAACCCTGACAGGCAGTGGTGACAGGTGCATTGCTCCATTTTATCTGCTGCACCTGATGCTAAAAACACGCACTCTGAAAGATACTGACAGAATAGCAAGTTGCAGGAAACACATGCTCAGAAATCAGAGCAGCTAAAAAACCACCAACTGGATATACCCCCGCTACATTTGGTAGATGGAAACTGAGAGAAGACACAAATAGGTACCCAGGCTACACAGTTCAGATAGCTTTCAAAGTACACAGCTCCTTCAACAACTATAGCTCTGGGTGGGGGAGCTTCAGACCCGGCAGTAGTCATGATCTTCAACTGCAAAGAACTTACAAAGTACACATCATCTATCAGATTATTCAAAAGAAAAATCAAATACCTGCAACATAGACTTCGGATGAGGTAGCTCCTCTCCTTGATAGATTTTAATATAAGCCTAAATGGGAAAAAAAGAAAGAAAGAAAGGCTTATTTTTCCTAAACATTTATGATTGAGAAGGGGAAAAGCAGGATGATACAGAGCTCAGAGCATTTCTAAATATTCAATTAGCCAAGTTCATTATATAGCCTGGCATTCTCAGAGTTATCCCTAGTGCTTTAATCCCTTTCCCTTCCCGTGCATTTGAGGCTGGGACCTAGCGGGGTAGCAGAGCACCTTGAGGAGACACAGCCACCATCTCAAGAAGTGCCAGGCTTGACAGCAGGTTTCTGCTCCCTTAAATACACGAGAAGGTCTTTGCTATATACTTCTGGAAGCTAAGCAGGCAGCCTATTACTCCGTTCCCCACCCCACCAATCCTCAGGTGTCTTTGCTTTCACCAGGGTTTCAGAAGGCCAAGAGACCACGTCCTTCATGTCTTCTTCTCCAGCCCACAAGATGGCCCATGGCACAGCTCTTTGGGACAGCTTGGTGGAGGGCGCACAGCAGGCAGCAAAAGCCATTTCAGCACTTCAGCCGAGCTGTACAAGTTAGACCAACAAGGCCACTCTCAGCCCCTGGGAGCCTGGGCAGTTGTTCTTCTTCATGCTACTACTGCTCTCCCCGCCCAGCTTGTGTACAAGCCTCTGCCCTGAGGCTTTTTTCTCTATAAAAGGAGAGAAAAAAGTTATCAGGGTCCCTATATACCTAATGCTCTACATTGTAGGACAACCTACAAAAATGTATAGAGTTATACAGGACTCTGTTCCCTCGACACCCTCCTTGCTTCTGTAGCTATTTCCTCCAAGTAAAAGCCCTCCAGTTTCCAACTTGGATTTCACAGTCTCAGCTTCAGATGCACAGTCCCAAGGGAGCAGTCCTCTTTAGTTACATAACCACAGTGCTTCCACAGCACCCTGCGTGACTGCTCCAGGACTGGATGCAGAACACCAATCAGGCAGCTTTCCAATAGGGCAGGTTTTACAGTCAGCTTTTAGGGTGCCGTCCTTTCTAAACTGCTGCTGAATGTGCACTCCCTACACTGAACAGGATCAGGCATTACTTAGAGAAGAAGGCAAAACAAAAAGCAGCATGCAACCATGTAAACCCAGAGACTGAACATACGAGCTCCAGAGTGTTGATTTTATGCTCATCGGAGTAGTTACGATTTCTGCCTCCTGTATCATGTCTTTCCTTTACAAAAAAATACTTAATTTCACAAGCATTAAGAATTCTGGTCTTGGATTCCTCCCTGGCATAGCTTCTTTCTTAACATCAAACTCTGCTCTACCTTTAACATGTCATACTCAAAGTAGCAATGCAGAATTTATGTCTTTAGGAATGAGTGCCACTTTCTCCTACCAAGTCAACTGTCTAGGTCATTTCAATTCAAAAAAAGGTTACACCCATCAGCCCAATTCCTGGTGATGTAGGGATTATGTTATCACATTTCTGCTGGTGTCACCATGATACCAAAACAGCTCAAGAGTTTAACAGCTGCAAGTATCATATACAAATATTTCAAAGTATATAGTGGTGCTGCACATGCAAGTGTTTAGAAAAAACACCTTCCTTGCATGTTAAAAATCCAGAGGGGAATATCTGAAATTTTCAATACATACCTAGCAGTTTAAGAGCTGGCTTTCTATCTGTACAATCTACATCCCTCTTTTTCAAAAAGAAAAAAAGGCAACATGCCCAGACAAACTAAGACTTCAAAGTAGGAAAAAAATTTCTATTTGCTTAAAAAAACCAAAAAAAAAAACCAACCCCAAAAAAACCCCACAGTTTTGTCAACAGTAGCTTGCTGAGAGCTATACTGTTAGGAAGCTGTGTGCCAGTTCTGGAAAGTCAGAGTAATGAAATGAAAATAAAAGTGAGCTGATCATTGAGTGTCAGCCTAGATATCTTTTTAGGGCATGTTGTTCCCAGAGATTAGAATACTTTCTTTTAAGCCACTAACAGAAATAATTAGTGTGAGTTTGCTTACCTTGAAGTATTCTACAAGATCTCTACAGGTCACCTTGGAGCCACTAATCTCTTTTTCTACCAAGTTTTCAGGGGCAAGTAGTAACGGCACCAAATTCCGCAGTTCTTTCTTAAAATCCTCATCTATATCTAGTAAAATTCAATCAAAATGAGAAAAAAAAGTAGTTAGTTTTGGGGTTTGTTTTTTTTTTTTTTCCCAATCTTACATTTCCTAGAGAAACACTGATAATGTGTGACCCTTCAAAATCCATAGCATCACAATTCTTGACTGAATTTTTAAGATATTTGAAGGCTTAAATACATAGTATAGCTTTAGTAAGTTCTACCTACTCTTTAATCTTAAATTCAGACTGTGAGAACAGGGTTCCATAGTCCTTGTAATATTTAAAGTGCATTTCCCCAATTACACCAGCATCGTACACAATAATCCAACAGGTCTGTGCCCTCAGCACCGAAGTGGTCAGTATCCCATACTGCAAACCCACTTTTTTAGCCTTTGCTATTCTGATACGTTCCCACTGATGGGAGACAAGCAGCAATCGGAGGAATCCTAGCTGCCTCTCATTCTGCAGGAGCAGAACCCTACAGCTGTTATTTTAAAGTCATTCTAGTTCTGACTCTTGTTTGGCAAGTTTAGAGAAAAGCCTTTCAATTTTAAGAAAGTAGGCTTTAATTTTGTGAATTCTCCCCTCTGAAATCCTTATTTTTCTGCAGAATCTTTACGTAATGACCTTTAAGTACGTCTCAGGTTCTCAGGTTACAATCAACACCAAGATATGAAGATACCCCTTCTCTCTGCCTGCTTAACTTCTCCAGCTTTAAACCACTGAAAAGCACACAATGGACATTTCTAGATTCCATCGTTTCACCTTTTAACCCCGACCTTTTTTCCAATCAAGCATTTCAATAGCAAACCATTTCAGTGTTTAATTTCCATCACAAAAGAAAATAAACTCAGTGATCTGAATCAAGAAACACACAAGGGAAAGCTTCCTACCATTCAACCTCCCATCAAAATTTGGATTTGTTGCAACTTTAAGACCAGGGTGGGGCAACAGGAAACAGCCAAGATTACTGAAACAGGAGTGAATATGCTTCCTTACATTCTGTAGCTCTTCATGTTGGTTTTGCTTTACCTAAAGAAAAAAAGGGTAGTAAGAACTCCTAATTGTTTTGCAGTACTGTCTTTATGCTTTCATTTCTGAACATAAAAATGCCAAGTTCTAAACGCCAGAACTCGACACACAAGTAGGAATATTAAAAATGTATTTTATTAGCACAAAGAGTTAGCTCATCGTCCATCATTATCTTCACAGTAGGTTGTCACATGAAGAACACCATGGTAAGACTACTGGATATAACTTACCTGCAATCTTTTCTCTAGGAACTTTCTTCCTCCTTCCAAGCCATACGCATGTTCATAAGGATAACTCCAATCTCTAATTAAGAACATTAGTGTCTGTAACAGGAAGAACAGCAGTGAACACCTTGCATCATTCCTAAGGTCAAAAACTATCACGTGATTATTTCCAATTAAAAAAAAAAAAACCAACAACTAAGTTTGGCCACTCTAAATGGAGTAGCCTTGTAGTTTTCTGGTACAAGCGTTTGCTTGTTTAAAAAGAAAAAAAAACACCAAACAACCAAACCCACACACCAAACACATAAATCATAGAATCACAGAAGGGTTTGGGTTGGAAGGGACAATAAAGACCACCTAATTCCAGCCCCCTGCCATGGGCAGGGACACCTCCCACCAGCCCAGGCTGCTCAAAGCCTCATCCAGCCTGGCCTTGAACCCCTCCAGGGATGGGACATCCACAGCTTCTCTGGGTAGCCTGGGCCACTGCCTCACCACCCTCACAGGAAAAAAATTCTTCCTGATATCTAACCGAAATTTACCCTCTTACAGCTTACCTCTTGTCCTCTCACTACACTCCCTGGTAAGGAGTCCCTCCCCATCTCTCCTGTAGCCCCCTTTCAGCACTGGAAGCTGCTCTAAGGTCTCCCTGGAGCCTTCTCTTCTTCAGCCTGAACACCCCCAACTCTCTCAGCCTGTCCTCCTCCAGGAGGTGCTCCAGCCTCTGATCATCCTCATGGCCTCCTCTGGACTCCCTCCAACAGGCCCATGTCGCTCCTCTGCTGAGGACTCCAGAGCTGGACACAGTACTCCAGATGAGGTAGAGGGGGAGAATCACCTCCTTTGACCTGCTGCTAATGCTTCTTTTGATGCAGCCCAGGACATGGTTGGCTTTCTGGGCTGCAAGCGCACACTGCCGGCTCATGTTGAGCTTCTCATCAACCAACACCCCCAAGTCCTTCTCCTCAGAGCTGCTCTCTGTCCATTCTTCACCAGGCCTGTATTTGTGCTTGGAGTTGACCCGACCCACATGCAGGACCTTGCCCTCGGCTTTGTTGAACTCCATGAGGTTGGCACAGGCCCACCTCTCCAGCCTGTCCAGGTCCCTCTGGATGCCACCCCTTCCCTCCAGCGTGTCCACCACACCACACAGCTTGGTGTCATTGGCAAACTTGCTGAGGGTGCACTCAATCCCACTGTCCATGTCTCTGACAAAGATGTTAAACTGAGGAATGCCACTCGTCACCGGTCTCCACTTGGACATTGAGCACAACTCTTTGGGTACCACCATCCAGCCAATTCCTTATCCACCAAGTGGTCCAACTGTCAAATCCATGTGTCTCCAATTTAGAGACAAGGCTGTCATGTGAGACAGTGTCGAATGTTCTGCACAAGTTCAGGTAGATGACATCAGTTGCTCTTCCCTTATCTACCAGTGCTGTTACCCCATTGTAGAAGGCCACTGAATGTCAGGCATGATTTGCCCTTGGTGAAGCCATGTTGGCTGGCACCAATCACCTTTTTATTTTCCATATGCCTTAGCATAGTTTCCAGGAGGATCTGCTCCATGATCTTGCCGGGCACAGATGTGACACTGACTGGTCTCCCTATCTGCATCTCCTTATCTGAAAGGAAGTACCCAAGTGTCTCAAAAAGACAGCTTCCCTGTTCCACAGGTTTGCCTTTTTCTATCCCGCAGGGATTACCTTTTCCTTTCTCCCATCAGCAGAAGATAAAAAACAAACCTCCACACTACTCTTACAACAGACGAGGTGCTTTATGAAGAATGCATCTTGCCTGGGCAAATCACAACAACATGGGAAACTCACACTTGCAGGCTGAATATTGTAGAGACACAAGAGTCTTAAAACTCGCTGCTAACAGCAGTTGACTAGTACTCTTTACAGGCTGAGGATACTTCAAGATGGAAGAGATCCCGGTCTTTGTCTCCACTAAATGGAAGAAGCCTCAAACCCTTGTCTGGGCCAGCAAACAGACAGGAGAAGCTAGGAGTTCTGAGATTTTTAATGCTGAAGCCAGTTAATGCTTCAAGTAAATTAAATGCAACATGGCCCTCCCCAGTGCCCCTTCTTAAAGGCCATGGGACTTTTACTCAGAACAAGATATACCACCAGCAAAGACCAACCGTACCTCAAAGAGCAATGAGTAAGAAGGCAGCACAAAAGTTTTCCCCTTAACATCTGCACATCGCTTGACACTTTAATTCGTTTCATGCCTTATAACTCAGGCACAAAGCTATACTTGCCTAAAATGTGACCCTCTTCAGCATTTTTCCATTGTGCCAATAAACATGGTGACAGGGAAGGAAAATTATCTTGTAAAAAACAGGCTAGCTTCAATCCAACTAATTTCTCTTCATCCTGAGCTCATTTTCTACACATTCAATTACTTAAGATCCATTTAACATAAACAGTTACCTGAAACGGCTTTTGGTAAATTTCTTCCATAGCTAGTCTTCCATATTCTGTAAACAACTGATAAAAACAAGAGTGTAAGGGTGCCACATGTCAAACACATTCTACTGTAAAATATCCTGTTATGTCACTAGAAAATAAAGTATTTGATCTTAAACCCTGTTATGGGTTGAGAATGGCCAATACACCTCAAGAACAAGTACACCAATCCTCAGTAAAATTTGGGAAGAAGACATGATTTCCGGTGGTTTGACAGTGCCAGTCCAGAGCTGCGGTGCACAGACCGTTCTAAGCGGGCGGCCTGGAGGCTGTTCTCAGAGGAAAGCTGGCTGTGTCTCTCAGCAAGCCAGTTTCCAACACTTGTTTCCTAGGCTAAGGAGACAAGCCTGTCTAACATTTACCCCCCAGTTCCCACAAAAAATCATTCCCAGAAATCTCAAGGAACTTGGCTAATGTATCAGACATTTAAGTACAAGCCAAGTTCAGCAGCTTCCCAGATCTCTACTGCAGCCCATGACCTTAACTGTTCTTTCCTTCCAGCATAAAGGAAAGAGTCCGCTGGCTTCCTCTCATTGCTTTCACCATCTTTAGTACCAGCAGCAGCATTCTTCACTGGACTGAGTGGGCCAGGCAACCCACGAGAACATAAATTATGGACTGCGCTGACAGTTTCAGCAGAGGTCAATACTGTCAGATGTTAGCCCCCTTACCAGTCTCGGAGGTCAAGATGAAGGAAGCACACCAGTATCATCTGGTACCAGGCAACTGTTCCGATGCATTAAAACTAACTCTGGAACATCTCTGATAAATTTCACGGCTAAAAGGACATTTCCCAATGTGTTGATCACAAGAGCATCTGAGAACTTACAACACTAGAGCACAAATGAAGAGCAAAAGCAGCTTTGAAGTGGCCAACCACCCCCATGAGACTGACTCCTTTGATCCTAACTCCCTAACCCAGTCACTTCCCTGCTACACTGAAAAGTCAGCCAGAGACTAACAGTACTTCAGAATAATAGAAATCCACAATTTCCTTCCTTCAGCCCATGATTCCTTGCCCCAACTTTAAATGCATGGGAGTCCCCTACCCAGTGCTTGTATTTATCACCCTTCTCTTCCCTTCCTTCCCTCAAATCTCACCCTCCAGCATAACAGAAAGCACTCACCCTGTTCAGATTGCTCTGAAGCTATCAAAGGACCAAAGTAATGAGGAAAGCCTGCCTTTCAAATAACAAGCTACGGCTTTTTTTGCTTGCAGTGCTGGGTTAGGTTTTTTTGGGGGGTTGGGGAAGGTACTGGCCCAGCCATACAACTCTGTTAACTGAGAACAGCATCACAGGGCTATGTTTAGTTAGTGTTGTTCTACTTCCAGTATTGGCAGCCAGTCTTTTGCAGCACTGACCAAGACAGAAGTCCTTTCAATCAGAAGACATGTAAAACAGTTTTAAGCTGTGACAAGGTCACAGCCTGAGCACAGGCAGGCATTTGTTAATACACAAGCTAGCCTTTAAAGCTCCAGGTTTTAAGTTAAGTAGATAAGGTTCTTGCACCATTCACATGAACCCAGAATTCAGCAGCCTTTGACCACAATGTTCCACTAGAGGATCAAAACCCCACAGTAAAGAGAGGACAACTCCTTCCTGCTTTTGTTTCTAAGTGGAAATAAAACTCTGTAAAAGCTTCTCAGTTGAAAAACTAGAGAAGGCTTCTAGGTGGAAGATACTCTTTCAGCCCTGATCCAAGCTCCCACATTTATTTTGAAACTGGTTATGAAATACCATCCATTTTCCTATTTGAGGGAAAAAGGAGAAACATTGGAATTTTCTCAGTAAGTGCTTCCATAAATCATTTCCCTTTCCTATCCTTTTGTGAATTGCAGAACTCACCATATAGAGAACAGACTTTAAAAAGATAAGATTTAGCCAGATAGAAGCCTGTACTCTTTTACCTCTGCACTGGCACACCAGAAGCATCACAGAACCATGGAGCTGATGCAAATAATCTTGTTATAGGCAATAGTTGCATTCGCATCAGTTCGGCTTCAGTGTTTTATATGAAGCAGCAGGAAGGTCCCAAATCACAGTTATGTTCTTGAAGTTACTGTTAATAATGTCAAGACTATCAGTTCAGAAGTAGCTTAATATAAATTCAGCATATTCTTACCTGCAAATGTTGAAGGTCATCTTCCTGAATGTTCTGGGACAAGTTGTATACCTGCAAGGGACAGTAAAAGAATTACAGTGTAACATAAAGCCATTATCTTATGTTCAAGTAGTCTCTTTTAGATGTCTTGAGTATTTTTACCCCCTCCAGAAGAGCCTAACTACCCAAAAGTCAGCAACTAGAAAGGTGTCATAGAACACACCTCAAACAAAAGTCACTACCTCCTACAAAGTGCTAGGGACAAAACCACTGCTGACTACCCTAATCGTTCCGAGAACAGCTTCTTTTCAAGGAAGCAAGCCATAAAGGAAACAGAGAAGACTGCTGAATGCTTCAAATCACCACATAGGCGTGAGACAGGAGGACTGAGAAGGGCATGCCTATTTGCCATCCTCAAGTTCAACTGCTCTAGGATTCAACAATCCAACAACTGCATGTCCAATGTTAGTTTGCCACATTTTTCTGCTTTGAAATTTTCCCAGAGAAATCTGATTTTATCCAGGGAGATTACAACTGTTTCACTAGCATGAATACTAAACAGCAGTAAACTCAAAGATGCATCCATCAATAACCCACAACTTATCTTAATCACAGGAACAAAACCATCAAAAAAGCCAAACAGGAAAAATATAAAAACAACCCCACAGGGCAGAAGTAGTGTTCTACATACTCCTGCTACTTCTATGTTGTAATGTATCTGAAGGTCACTTGTCATCCCTCAAAAACCTGCCTACTTTTGGCACATTTAAGGCACAAGCTTAAGAGTAGTTTTGAGGATAGCACAAGAGAACCGTCAGAAGTTTTAACAGTAGCAGCTATTTTAAGTTGAGCTGATCAGTGCCATTTCACCCCAAGCTGTATCTAAAGTCTTACAGATTCTGTAAGATGTGTACACAAGTATTTGCTACTTTGACATCTTTATCTGGGATTCCCCACTTCACTCAGCAATTTAACTCAGCTTAGCCTTGGGTGACCTTGATTCCACAGAGAAACTTCCATAGCATACTACACTGAAAATAAGACATTAAGTATGAAAGCTTAAATCGTAGAAGATATGCAGGTGAGCTTTCAAAGCACGGCTAGAGAGATATTCTTTGTACGTTCAGGTTAGAGGGTTCCTATAGCTGCCATTATTTGCCAGAACAGGTATTCTCACCTGGACAGAGCTTGTCATGGTGCTCAGAGCAAAAACCGTTGCACAGTCTTTGATAGTGGATTGGCTATCAAAGGCACCTTGGGTATCCATGAGTAGTACAGCAACCTAGAGAGTTTTAAAGAACAGCAATAGTTAAACAAACTGTTACACTTTCACACTCCATGCCATTGGGATAAATGCTATTTCAGGTAAAGCAAGTCTCTGCCCTTGTTCCTACCCTGAGCCAGCTCCCTGTGCACATGCCTATACACACCTACAGCTTAGTAAGCAACAACTACAGAGCCATCTCAGCAGCCTTAAATCCTTGGCCTTGTTACACCAGTTACCCTCTCCCACACCAATAGCCTCCCTCAGCCCGGGGGGGGTACAGCGCAGAGTAACAGGCAGCTCTTACTCGAAGAACATCATTCTCAGCTGAGTTCATTAAAGCCAAGATATATTTTTAAAAGTAGCCAACTCACTCTATCTTAAAATAATCATTTTCAGAAGAAAACAAGATAATTGATACTGACTGTCTCCTGGAATACAAGGAATGAAGTGATCTTAATGATAAAAGTTAATTTGTCCAATTCCCATCTTTGGGATCTACTCTAATTCCCTTCTCTTTCAGTTAGAGATAACTGACAAGCAAGAACAAGTGTGCAGTTCTTCCCCAGAGCACAAACAGATCCTTGCATGTTAACTGTTTTTTAGCCAGAGAACTGTTTGGTTAGCTATGAAATTTGATAAAACTCCCTGCATTCCCCTAAGACATCATCTGTTTAAGATCAGTGTCCCATATTAATCAGCCATCAGATGTTTCCTTTGGAAATGCAAAGGGTATGGAAGCAAATAATCAGACACTTATGGTTCAGGAGAACATGAATAGTTCAAGATACACTACTAGTATTCTGGACTAAATATTTATTAACAACATTACACTTTGTTTCAACGTAAACACCCTACAACCAAACTTTGGCATTAAACTGACTGAAAAGTTAAAAAAGATGCATTAGCTTTGACTAGAATAGAGTTAGTGCTTTTCATCCCACTGCTAGACGGTTCGTCTTTTTTTTTCTTTTTTCTTTTTTTTTTTCTCACAGACTACCTGTTAACTACATGGAAGGACCAACTTCCAGACACTGAAGCAGTTTCCACTGCTTATGGCCATGAATGACATTTCACTAGAACACAGCTACAAGCTACAACCCATTCTCACCTCTCAAAAAACCCTGTTTGTTATAGAGCTGTTCCTATCACAGCATTTGTCCATATATGATATGTATAAGCCACTACTGCTTTCTTTACAACATCCACAAGATAACCCACCCATCAGCCTGGACAGCGTAGACCTTCCCAAAACAAAGCAGTCTCAGAATGGGATTATGGTTGGAGATTGAATCTTACAACCCAAAAGGAAAATTCATACTTGCACTGATATTAGGTTTCCAAATATGTTACACAGTCAGTCAGTGCAAAGGAAAGCAACCGATGTTTGAACTTCCTCCATGAAACCCACAGCATTAAAGGTATACACACAGGCAAAAATCCGTACACCTACTTAAGTCAAGCACTTACCTTTGTCCCATTGGGTTTATCAATTACAAACACTTCACTCCAAATCTGAATGCCAGTGGTTTCCCGTTCACATCCACCTCTCCATGTAAACCCAGTCAATGGCTCGGTGTTTCCACCTATCCAGCAAGGAGAAGTCTACAAAACAAGAGAAGAAACTTATTTAAAATAAGAGATTTTTTTTTTTTAACATGCTATGTTTTAGCAGACTTCCACATTATTCTCTCATTTTCCTCAGAACCACTCAACAACACTACACAAAATATTAAAACACAGTGCTACTCAGCTGTGTTTCAAGGATCATCCACAAATAAATGTTGTTCGAGTTTCCTGTGTTTCAGTGATTGCACAACTCTTCAGCCACTGAAGAGTACACATGCACAGCTTTCAAGTCTCAAGCACTCAAAGCTAATGAGAACAGCTCAGTTTTGTCCATCCATTCCACTTTGCACTCATGCTCTTCTCTCAGTTGAGAGAACTCAACTCAAACACAATTGTAGTTAAAATATATGCTATTGACAAGATCAGCTAAACCTCTGCAAGGAACAAAAAAAACCTGATCTTGACTTAATCTTCTCCCTCCCCGCCTCACAAACAGGTCAATGCTGAAACCAGCGAAGCATCTAAGCCCCTGCACTAGCAGAGGGCAGCACAGGACTCCCAATGCCGCCTTGCAGAAGCCAAAGAGAACAGGCAAGGACCAGAAGACCTACAATCTATACTTGTCCCCGTTACAAAATATTTTTTCATAAATGATTAGGATTCAATAGAAAAGGTCACAGAGTTTGATACATGTCAATCAATCCATCCATATTAATATTTTATTGGCACATTGCCCACTTTGGGAAAGGCTATCAGAGAGTGGAGTTTGCAGCTAACATTTCTGGCCGATGGTACTGTTACAAGGTCTTTGGTCCTCAAGGACAAGCAACACACAGAGCATGTGGCTCACACAGAGGAATCCAGCCATTACATGAGCACATTTAATCCAGAAATGTAGCTTATGGACCGGGCAAGGAGCACGAACAGGCGCGCTGAGGAAGTTGCACTGTGCTAGGTTTATACACACTGGAATCCTACAAGAGAGAAGTGGTAGACAGACAACAGTTTAAGTGATGAGGGTGTTTAGAGAAAAACCTTTATTTCACAGGCTAGAACACAGCATGCTAGCAGAACAGAAAGAGACACTTAATAAATTTGCCTCTCACTGCCCAGACGAGAGATTACCAGCCAGGAAAGTGCTCTTTGAGAAGGTCAAAGGGGAGACTTCCCAATCCACTAGGCTACAGTCTCTACCTTGCTGACTCTGCACTGCCAGTGTTCAGAAAAGAGCTCAAGACATATCTCTATGTCTCAGAAAACAACATAAGCACGCAGGGGCTATACAGAATAGAAATACTTACTAGAATTAAGTGAAACTGCTTATTTCTAAAGGAGGATGGGGAAAAGAAAACCTGCACACATTCCTCACACCTAGCAGCACGCAGAGGAAACCATCCCAAGAGGGAAAGGCAATCAAGCAGTTCTGTGCTAACATTCTCCCAAATGCACACCATTCACCTCTACGATTTGGATTAGACATGGCAAAAGTGAATAAGATGAGCAGATAAAAACTCAGAAAATGAACAGTTATCCAAGTGAAAAGAACCACAGCTCTTTACAGGTAGATTGCTGGGGGTTCTTCTTCGTTTTTGAGTTTGTGGAGTTTTTTTTGTCATGCACACACACCTGTACAAGAGAAACCAAACAAAACCTAACAGCTTTCCCCTGGAATTTTTTTTATCCCAGAAGATGCTTGTGTATCTACTGACCACTCTAGAAATCAAAAACTCTTGGCCTGCAGTACACTCCTAGATACAGTTTTGCAATGCTGAATCATATTTTGCAGGTATACATCAATGGACTGTAGCTTTTCACTTTTTCAAAAAAACCTTTTATATTATTCAACAATACGTTCCATTTGTCATTTATATAAAAAAAACCTTTTTCCCAGTTTGGTCCAGAAATTATCCTTATTTGTAGCAATTCCACCCAAAACTACACAAACCTTTTCACTAGTACCTCAATGAGCACTAGATATCAGCACATTTGATTTCATGGGATTCAGGTCACAGGAGACTTTGGTGTCTTAACAGGCACAACTTCAGCTGATGTGGCTTCATCTTGTGGATGATGCACTTAATCCTGTCTCCAGCTGACCTCTTGCATCAGTTTGAAGCACTCCTAGCTTGTTACCTCCCTCTTTCCTTAGTCAAAACACAAGCTGGCTTGAAAGATATTCAAGAGATGGGAAGAAGAAAAAAAAAGACTTTGTTCCTACATGGAGTCAAGCCACAAGTTGCACTACAGTTTTGTATCAGTCACCTGTAAAATAATCTCTCTAAATACATTCCACACTAAGGAAAGGACTAGTGCAACATTATTTGCATAATTAGTACAGAGTGCACCTTGCAGATTAATACAAGCTGAGAAGGTTGCACGCCTGTAAAAAACAACTTTTAACTCCAAATTTGCCAGAGTCACTGCACCCAACTCTTAATAAGGCTTAAACCTCAACAAAGATCACAGGATCCTTGCACCAGCTTGCTGAGTCCGCAGCCGCTGCTGTTTTGTCACATATTATTCTGTGCCATTTCAAATGAGCAATCACAACACTAAGTATCAGTGCTTGAAACGAGATGCCCACCTCCCTGATATTAGTGACCAATGTCAGCCTTAACAAAATCTTACCTGTGACTTCAACAAGTGAGATTTTTAGAATAGTAACTTTTCACATGACCTCTAGCTCTTGGTTTAAGACAAGAAGTGGAATTTTAAAGTGTCTCTGAAGTATTTTCACACACATTAATATCCAAAAGGGAGGATATCCCCAAATTGAACGATGAGTGTATGAACTGAATACAGATACTTCAGGATTTTGTGCAGCATCCAACACTTAGTTCAAAAGCAGCCTTGTAATTAAGCCTGACTGAAGATGGTGCAATCAGACTAAACTCTATCAAGGCCCCCTCTCCCGTACTGAAATTTGCACAAGCATAGAGGATACCATTTGACTAGATACAATTCAGCAGTGCTCAGAAGAGGAGGTGTTGTACTTATCTTCTCCCATCCCCAATTCCCATCAATCAGTTTGCAGAAGCTCTGATGCTTGTCAAACTCCTTCCCTAAGCCAATTTACATCACTGAGCTGGCAGGAAAACAATTTGGCAAAGTTCAGTGTCTTCCAATGCATTGAGATCAGCTCAACTAAGGGCCTGCAAGCATTACAGCTTCAGAATGCAAATGCCTGGCCAGAGGCAGCACATGGAGAGCAAGACATCTCCGCTCTTGGCAAGAAAGAGTTCTTACAGTAGATGGCCAAGTTTGCCTTCAGCTTAAGTGAAACAAATGGGATTTTGAAGGACACCTATAGAAAACTGAAAATAGTGATTGCACAATAAAGGGAACAGAGAGGCATGATATTACATAAGGCTGAACCAGCATTTCAATTCATTTTGCCTTACGAACTTTTGTTTCATTTCACAATCAAAGTTAAAATATTTGCTTAAAGCCTACTCCTATTTTTAGAAGGAACTAGCAATACCTGAACCCGGGCACCATCTAGCTCAGATCACTACACTTCTTGGGAGTTCATGTTTTTTGTTTGTTTGGGGTTTTGGGGAACGCTTTTGTTTTGGGTTGGTTTTTTATGTTGTGGTTTTGGTTTTTTTGTGGTGTGGGGTGTTTTTTGCTATATTTCTCACACAAATAGGACACTACAGAGGGTTTATATGCACACCCAAAAGGCCACTCACTGAACAGCTGTATCAATGAAATATTTCTCTCTCCCTAGGTCTTAAGTGTCTTAAAAGTTGGGAGCGAAAACTTGCTATTCTGTATTCCTCCTACCATATCCTCAGTGTCCTTTTTACAGCGCTCTTGGCAAATCAGCAAGAGGAATTCAATAGCAGGCACTATTGGGAGTGAGAGAAAGGAAGTCTTCATCTGCCAATTACCAGCAGCTTCTTTGCAATATTCCCTTATTTCCTGTAACTGCAGGGTTCATTTTGATTTCTCCTCAAGCCAGCTAGCACAAAGGCAAAATAGATGCAGTCAAGGTTAGTTTCTGCTATCATGATTCCAATACCAGAGATAGTAATCGAAAAAAGAACTTCTGTTTTTTTTAAGAGCTTCAAAAAGCAACAAAACACTGAATCGTCAATATTCACTATGCAGATTAAAGGAAACACATCACAGCCTGTGACAGGCAGATGTGCACATTCACAGGAGGCTCTACCCAACCTTCTCCATAGAAGCCAAGAGTTCAAAGTACAGTAGACAAGACAACACCAGCCAGAAGCTACAAGAAATTAAATTTTGGATCAGGCATTTAATTAACCAATGCCTTAAAAGTATTTAAGAAGTTCTTGGATTATGTTCAGAGATGTAAGCCAAGCAGCAAACGGGAGACTTTCTCCCTTTTGCCATACCTCAGAAGTAGACTGAGTCCTCCAATAGGTAAGACTTTTCTTGCAACAATGGATAAGCTACTGCTAGAATACAATTTCAGGAGATCTAGTTAAAGCAAGATTCCTCCAAGCCATCACCTGGATGAGCCCTTCCCCAAAGCTCCACGAGAAGGCCACCATGCTCCCTCATTCAAGTTCTTCTCATGCCCACTTACCTCTGGACACCAATATGTTACTTAAATACAATTTTTCACAGAGTAGAAACAGAGTAGCTGGCTTTCCCATGCTCCAGGAAGAAAAATTCAACTTGCTATATTGGTACTTAAGTCAACTAATACAAAGGTGCACAACTAAAATATCAAGCTACTTTTTTCCTGAAGGGAAAATCCAAATTACTCACCCTGTTATACATGTATCTAAGCATGAAGTCCAGCAGAAAAGATTTTCCTTTGCGGAAAGCTCCTGCTACAGACACAACTACTATGTTAAGGTCTTTGATGTGTTCCTGAAGCAAGATTTTTTCCAACGCTGCTTCATCTAATTCAAAGTTATGGTCATCTTCATGAGCAAGAACAATCTGTATGGGGCGTGCCTTATCCAAATCCACCTCATCGTCTGAGTCTGCCAGGGCATCTGAGTCAGGCAGGGCATCCTCCTCTTCTTCTTCCTCATAATGCTTACCTGCAAATTGACAGGTTACAACACATTAGTAAGTCAGAGCTTAGGGCACTAGACATTTCTCTGAAGTGAAGCCTTGAGCTGGGCTTTCATTCCCAGTAGCAAGAATAACGTTCTTGGCAATGCACATGTGCAATGAAATCAACAGCAGTTCCCTGTCCGTTTTCATCAGCTTTGTATACAGTCTATATTTTGGATCTTCAGCACTCCTTGTATTTTGAGATCACAAAAGAAAACTGTTTTTCAGAATCAGAATCCCTTTTAAAGGCTTCTTAAGTATAGCTACCATTAAAAATCAAAGACCTTTTCCCTTTTATCTGGAAAAAGATAATTAGTTTAAGCTCCAAAGAGGACCAAAAAAAGCACCATTTTTACATCACCACCTTCTTATACTATTGTATGGGAAAAAAAAAAAAAAATCTGTTTTCTGTCAATATTGCTTACCAACATTTACAAGCAAAACCACTGATCTATTATATAACCCCATTATTACACACATCAGCAGATGACTAAATTCCTCTTCAATTCCAACACCCGTTTCAATTCTCAATACAGCACACACTTCAGAAGGCCTATTGACTGCTTGCAAGAGGCTAAACTCCTGAGCAAACACAAGGCCTAACACTCTTGGGGTAAGGAAAAATAATATTTAATTAGTTTCTGGCTGCACAGTCTTCCTATGACACATTATCAAGTACAATTTAATAACAGTACCAACCCTTTCAAAAAGATGTTTTATACACAATTTAAGAATCAATACCCTTTCAGGATCAACCTGGAAGAACTAAAAGTCAGATACGATTTAAGTTTCTAATGAATGATAACTTATGGTAACATAGCCCTTCAGACATACAGCACAATAGTCCCAATATCCTGTCTTCCCAGCTGCCAGAACTCTGCAGGCCAGGCCTCTAAAAGAAAATAAAACAAACTGACCTGTCCAAGACAAAGTCTCTTCTCTTGTTGAAGTACCACCACACTGAAGTCTGTCCCACAGCAGAAACTAACTCTATGACTGGTCTGATTCCACTTTTCCTGTCAAGCATCTGGAAGTGGTTTTGTGCTTACAGAATTGCCTCCAACTCCAGATTTACACATTGCTATATTCTATCAGAACGCCCTGTGCACAAACCTGATGGCAGCACCTTCCTAGCAGTTACTTATCTGAGAACATCACTGTATGAATTTAAGTATGGTGGACTGCTATTCATGCTTGCATTTCCAAGTACTGCTTTAACAAAGCAGGAGACGTCTCCAGTTACCTGATGGATTTTTTTGTGCCCAAATGTGTTACATCGCCCCATGCCTCCTTGTGGAAGCAGCCCAGAAGCAGTGTTCTCTTGCAGGATGTGTCATGAGGCACCAGGGAATGCACCACAGCTTCATTCCTCCCTGGCAGAGACCCTGCCAACACCCACAGGACCTGCCAAGGCACTCCTGCCAGACTTCGCATCGTAGGTATCATCCTCTAGCAGAAGACTTATGAACAGTGCCCCAACGCACTCTGTTTTGTGGATGTAATGAGACATCTGAGTTATTACCATGAACTTGAAAAACTGGTAATGTGGTGACCCTGGAGTTTTTCCAGTGGCTGTCTCTTTAGTTGGTTCTGACACTTCACTCCATGGCAAATCAGAGAGGACATTTTCATTTCCAAGTGTCAAATATGTGCTGCCTCAAAGGCCAGTGGCACTAAATCTTAAAAAAAAAAAAATTGGTTTGAATATATCAAGCTAGTATAGTACTTGGTTTGAACAGAAAGTAAACCTGAATGCTTAAATCCTAAGCAGCTGGAACTGAACTCCAACATTATCCAAGTGGGCATACATCACCCTAACTAGCACCTAGCACCACCCTAACTCAAACTGGTTGATAAAGCAGGCCAAAAAATTCAACTGCACCAGCAGGCCTGACAGCTGGAAGGAGTAACTTTAAAAATAAAAGCTAACAGGACACCAAACTATACAAACTACATTGACACAATATTGGTCACCACTCCAGAAGAAAACACTCTCACCTTTGGCCTAAAGTTTTTGCATTCCCAGAAATTAAACAAGCCCTCTTTTTTGGAAACAGTTTACAAAAGAGGGTTTCCCCTATATAGGTAGCATCCTTTGCAGGCCAGAAAACTTGGAAGGATAGCCCAGGTGAGATACAAAGATTTTGACAGTCAGAAAGAGAGCCTTCAGCATCACAACCTAGAAACATAAAGGGAATAATTTTATTGATAAAAGCATTAAGACTAGACAGCGCCAAGAAGAGATGCCTGTGCTTTAGCAAACAGATATTCACACAACGTATCAAAGCCTCTGCTTCTACATAACCCCCCAAGCAACAAGTTTAGCTCGATTACTTAGAACAGCCCTATATACCTTTATTTAAACACATTCTGCACTCCAGCTGCAGTAAACTATCAGTTTTCCAAACTAAACTGTAAATAGTCTGAAGCAACATCGTCAAATTCTCTCCGTTCACTTGGAGCCTGACATTAAACATCATTTCCTACCTGCAAGTCATTACAACTTTAGCAGACCTCAGAGGGCAAGATCCTTCAGCCAGTGCAGAGCACAGCCACCCAAAGACTCTGCAAGCCAAGCAGCTTTCTAAACAAACAAGTCTTTTATCATTAGTTATTTCTAAACAAACAGATTCTCCCTATCACAAGTCGATACTACTATCAAGAGCTTACACACAATATGCCCATTAAAAGTTTGCAACGTCTTGGTAACAGTATTTCACACCCCTGGTGCTCACTTAGCTCCCAGGAGACAGGAGAGAAGATTCATCTTTGCTTCCTATTAGATTTCACTTACCAGCAGAAATTGGAAAGTTGACTCCAGAGTATCGGGGTGGGTTTTTTCATTTGTTCTGGGTCAGGTTGCTTTACTGGGGCTTTTTTGTTTGTTTGTTGTTTTGTGGTTTGGTTTTTTCACTAGCTAGCCTAATATATTCAAAAGCTCCCAATCTACCTCCAGAAAAGACCATCACTGCCATGAAACAGCACTTTAGAAGGCAGAGAACCACAGTGCTGACAGCTGTGAAGGAAACGTGACCCATCCAGAAGAGCTGTTTTGATAACTTCATGCTTGAGTTGCAGAGAACATCCTTCCCTTCAAGAGACTGAACTAGTTAGCAATTACCAGGACAGACGCTGCACAAGTTAAGCATGTTAACTGTAAAACAAGTGCAATGGTTTCCCCCGTCTCCCTTTCCTCACCTGCCCCAGCACAGTCATAGTGCACTACTTAAAACTCAGAATTTAAGTGAATTTGTACTAAAGTTCAGTTCAAGGACCACAAACTGCTCTAGGTTCTTGCAGTATCAAGTATAGGAACAGATGAGGACTACCTTTGGAAGAGGTGGCATTCACAAAACCATCACCCCTACACTGAAGTGCTTCTCGCCGACAGTGACTCAGACTTGCAAAGCTCATAGCAGCCTCCCTACGTAGGTCCCCAAAACAGTATGTTTGCTACTGCTAGAGAGGCAACCAAAGCAATAAATAGACTTTTGTTGGTTTGGGGTTTTTTTGTTGGTTTTTTTTTTTTTTTTTGGTAGTGTCTCAACACTTTGAAAAATCCAGTTCACTCCCAATAATAAAGGGATTATGGGCCCAGCACATCCACCCCACACATTCACACTCAGAGAGTGGTTATTTCAGAGGCACAGCTGATGGGTCCTTGGACTGCACATAGAACAGCCAAGCAACACCGCCTCCTGCCAGGTTCTAGATTCACCCAACTCACTCACGGGCTTGGTCTCAATGCTGTTGGACATCCCCATGCACACAGACGACTGGACCTCAGGCTTTTAGTACCTACAGGAAAGCTCTCATCTGTCAAAGCATATGGCACTAGAGCTTGAAGCACAGTGTTGCAGGGCCAGAAAGCCATAGCTACATTTTTCATCTTTCAAGATGTTCATCTACCTTTGAAGCTTCTGCACTACTGAACTAACACATTCCAGACTACACTCTGGAGCTAATGCAAAAAGATCATCGACTGGATTTGCCCCTGAAGTTCTGCCATCCATTCAGGCCTATTACTACAACTGTTTGCTAATCACTTGCTGCTCCATTTTGGCTTCTTCCAACCTGAACCATTCAATTAGAGCACTTAAACTAATCCACAGTCCTGACAGAGCATAATCACTTCCTAACAGGTCAGACTAGGAGAAACAGGAGAAGCAACGCTGTACAGCAAGACACAGAAGCAGACTTATATGGAAGCAAATACAGCCAAGAGAAGATACTACCACCTAGTTTCCCTATAAGCTTTTCACTCAGCAACAACCACAGCAGGACTACTACCGACACTGACCAGCTAAGTATCCCAGAGCAAGCACCATTTGCAGATATTAAAAGACACATTTTGAGAACAGTAGCTCCTTGTGTACATACAGACAATATTTCAACTGAACAAACTCAACTAAATAACTGGTTTCTTCAAGTACGAGGTAAAATGAACAAAAGCCAACTCCTGCTTCCCCCAAGGACAGAGCTAGCTGCTGATGACCCATGCCATCTACTAACAGCTCTCATCAGTACTCCTTCCATTTCCACTATCACAAGGAGTTACAAAGACTTCACTAAGTCCCTATACATCTTCAAGCTGGTAGTTTTAATATCTTCTTTGTACAGAAACCTGCACTTTGCTAGAAGTCCAGCTTTAAACCAAAACTTCTAGTACCCCTAGATATTTCAGCTCTCAGCATCCCTAAACTCTTTTTCCTGAAGCTCTGCAGACACCGCAAGTTCATGCCTATACAAAAGTGATTTAAATCTCCCCCTCGCAGTTCAGTAGATGCACGATGGGTTCCCACACACACCTGAATGGTAAAGCAAGCTGAAGTGGGCTACACTAACCTCAAACCATCTGGTTTGAAATCCCGTTCTGCCTCCACGGCCTGAGGGAGTTCACACCTTGAATCAAAAGCTTTAAAAAAGTTATCATGTGTAAACTGCTGCACCACATTTAAATGTAAGGCGTTCTCTCAGGGCTTCACCTAGGAAATTTCCCTTAGAGACAAAGGAGACAAACTGCTTCAATGTTTCTTGTTTTGGTGTAGTGAACTGAGGAATGTGGAGGCATGTGTGAACTGAGTTCCAGCAAATAAAAAAAAAAAAAAAAAAAGGTTAACTTTCAAACCTTATTTGGACAAGGTAAAAAAACGTGGCACGTACAAAAAAAAAAATCACTAGATTTACGTCACAAAATTGTCCTCCCCTTTCTTCAGCAGTCCTACCCCATGCAATAAACTCAAAGCAAGACCCACACAAAAGCTACAGGGCTGTCACAGACTGTAATGCATCACTGCTTTCCTATTGCTGACTAGCAAATAGTGCCAAGTAGCTCATTTTAAGCCCAGAAATAATTAAATGTTTTGAATATTTCAGCTATAAATAGGACTGATGAGCTAGGTTCCAAAGACTTGTTTGGATATGCAGTAAGACTGACAGAGGAGTAGGGGAGGGGGGAAGACGCATTTAACTCTCTCTGTTCCTTCAGGGCAATTGGATGTTAAGGGACAGATCTAGAGCTGTTACATAAACAGCGAGCAGAAGCAAGAAGTACCTGAAGCTACAATTCTACCAGGGACAAGGAAAAAAGAGATATTCTGATGACCTAGATACCTATGAAGTATCATAAAGAATGGAACAATAGTCCCATCTACTCTTATGAGCTTTAAATTGCTTCTCTGTTGAATGGTCTGCATGCATGCAGGAGCAGACAGCTCTCCTACTGCTATGCAAAACACTGATAAGCTGGCAGTTTGCATTCTTCATTTAAGGGGACAGAAAACCTAGAGGGAGACTTCATTATAAGGAAGAGGTGCAGCAAAAAGTCAACCTTCAAATTTAGCTATTTTCAGCAAAAGCTTACAAGTAAGAGAATACCAATAAGCAGAGACTAAGCCAGAAGCAGCACAAACCCTGACACAACCTAGTAAGTAGCAAAAAAAAAAACCAAACAACAAATTATTTGTATGTATATATACATGCATATATATGTGCGTATATATATATAAAAATAAAAGGACTGCTTTTATGAAAGCAAATCATGAACTTAGTAAGAAAGATGTTTCTCCATAGTTACAAGGAAAAACTTGGAGGGTAGGGATAGTGACAAAGCATGCTTCTCATCCTTCTTCCACTCTGCCTAAAAACCACAGCTATTATTAGCTCACTCACTGAAGGACCTAACAGAATCTCTACCCACTGTAAGGTTTACCAGTACTTTTCCAGCCCCTTCAAAAAATGCTGCTTTAGAATACTAAGGCAGACGAAAGTGCTAAAAGGCCTCTTCCTCGACTTTTCTGACATTTCTTGCCCATTCCTCAGGTTCTTGAGGATAGGAATGAGGATATACCAGAGCTGACAATGCCCTAGTTCACCATGGATTCTGGAAATGGCAAGTGAAACCTCTTCATGAACACTGCAGGCTAAACGGATCCCTGCAGGCCGCACAGATTTAAACTAGGCACATTTCTGCTTGGTTCATTATTATTATTTTATTTAAGGTTGTTGCTCACCTAAGAAGACTCGGTAATTGGTTTAGGTGATAACTACATTTTATATACTTTGTCTGTATTCCTCATGTCAGCAGCCGATAATTTAAACAACAATCAGCTAACCCAAACCAAGATTTTGAGTGAGAAAGACAGGGAGAAAAGAATGAGGTGAGATGCCAACTCCAATTACCCCATGTTTGACCTTTAGATTAGCAGCCAAAATATGTTTAGCCACCCAGCTGCATCTGTAGTATGGCCACCACAGAGCTCAGCAGCAAGAAAGCCAAGAGCTCACTTTTGCTGTACAGGGAGTTATGCCAAAGGGCCAGTTTTCACACAAGTTTCCAGGATAAACAAACTGTCACCCAGGAAAACCAACAAGTTTAAGGAAAGAGAGCAAGCCAAAGAGCCTTTAGTTTTTCCTTTTTGATCAAACCATGCTTCTAACAATGTGAAGCTTCTAAGCAAAAGTGATCTTTTAGCCCAACATTCAGCTTCCCACCTCCCTTTAAATTCCTGCAACTAAGGAGCATCCTCATCCAGCTTTTCCATGAACTCCATAAAAAGTTCGACATTTCATTTCAAAGAGCAGTACAGGGAGAGACTGGGTTCACCTGAAGAAACTCTAGATTGTATAGTTAGCAAAACTGATAGAGTAACTACCTTCAGACACCTTCACGGAGTATTTCAATTCCTCCCCCTCTCAACTGTTCCTAACCCGGCAGCCTCACTAACACCCCCACCAGATGAAAGGGAAGTGTGCCAAGAGAAACACTGCATGTGCCAACAATTAATGCCCAGGTCAACAATGGGAATGGAAACAGGAAAAAAGCCCCACACAACTGACATTTAGAGAGAATTGAAACTTAAAAAAAAAAAAAAAAAATAAATCACATTTTGCATGTGTTCACTTTATCTCCACTAGAGGAAGAGATTTTTTTCCTCACACAGCTATGACAAAAGTAGTTTTCATCACAGTCCCTGCTGCTAAGCACGTAGAGAAAGGCCTGAGCTGCCATACCATTTTCCTGCAATTAACCCGTAACAACTGATACAGCACATAACCATGTCATATACTCCAGAGCCCCGCACCTACTCTACACAACTCCCGAGTCTCTGCCAAGCATCACTGCTGTGGCTGCACACAAGTCCCTTGCTCAGGCAACAGCTCAAAGTACATTTATTGTGCCAACAGGACAGTGCCAGTAAGTGCCCCCCCGCTGCCTCTTCAGGCCTGTTTCAGTAGCACAGATGAGTTTTAACCACCCACTCACATCAGGGCTCTCCAACTCTTTCCCATTTCCAGCAGCACGCAGTACCACGCTGCCTCTCCTGCTAATTCTGACACATACTCAACACTCCCAAGTCAGCTAAACAAACCAAACCAGCAGAAAAAACAATCCAGTACAAACGGTCTTCTACAAACTGTACCACCTCAGTAAGAGTCCAAATGAGCACTACAGCTGAAGACAGACAAAAAGCAGAGCTACACATCTTCATCTGCAGGGCATAGGGTAGGATCGGCCGCACTGCTGAACAGTACAGGAGTCCTGCCCTCTGTGTTGGCACTGCTGTCCTAGGTCCAAGCACCAACTTATCTTGAACAAACACAAGGTTATGTGCTGTGCACACTACAGCCTCTGAAAGAGCTGCACCAGCACAATTGAGGGGGAGGCACAACCTGCTTGACTGGGCACTGGTGCCAAGAGAAGTTCAGCTTTGTGACTACAACCCAGTTCAGCTGGCAAACTGCTCCAGACCCTCAGAACTCACAAGCACAGTTAAGAAGCATGTTCATGGGGAGACTTAGTGATACGTGAGAACACTGCAAAGATGCATAGACAACTGGGCTGTAACTGGATCAGACTGCGTGCTGCCAAGGATTTGTCTAGATCTGAAAGAGTTCAGATTTAGGCTGGGCTAGCCAACGTATTTGTTAACCTTCGCTCAACAACAAGGTTTCCTTCCTTTGCAAATGGAGGTTAATACGAGTTTCAGTTTTGTTGCCAACATAGGTTAGGACGTGTAACCAGTGGGAAAACCTCAAGCTTGGCATAGTCCTTCCTGCAGTAGAAGAGCACTCCCTCGAACCCTCCCACTGCACTACTGTACTTGATAAGAGCTGCCTCTACTGAAGAGCAGATGAGAAGAATTTTTATTTCAAAAATCACCACAAAGAAGTTGTCACACGGAAGCTGTAAAACACTTACACTTTAGCAGCTCAGTTCCACGCAACAAGCAGCTTTGTGTCAGTTCAAAGGGCTCAAGACTTACGTAGTTACCTAAGCTTCTTTAGCATCATTCACAAAACATGTTACCACAGGGGCCTCAGCCACTGCTATCAAGAATCTTAACAACAGGAGCATTTTTGGTTTTTAGACAGCATCTTCCTGGGACAGCATATGCCGTTGTTACGTGTATGCTCACGGCTGCTGGCCAGTCAAGCTTTGTGGCGAGTATAGCATTGAGGGCAAAAAGAAGAGAGTAATCCCAGAGGTAAGGCAAGCCACACCATCCTCCAGAAAGGAACAAACACAGACAGGGAGCTGATTACACTTCTCTTTATGTCAAGTTCTTGGACTAGTCTGAAAACATCTAGCCCATCTGCTTTTCTACAGGACAGCACACTGTACCGTCAGCTGAGACTACAAATAGTCTAATGTCCGTCTTTCACTTGAGTGGAGAAGGCAGAGGGGAATACAACTGCCTAGAGACTGTCCATTTAACAACCCCCTCCAACCAATAGTTTGGTCTTTGTAAATCATAGTTATTGTCCTCATTCTGCGGATCCACAGAATCTTTCCTTACAGTGTACAGAGGACAAACACTGAGAAGTGTAGGTTTAGAAGATGAACCCAAACAGAAATAAGACAGCAGCATGCTGCTCTTTAAAGCTCACAAAAACTGAACCTAGTCAGTTCTAATGCACTACAAAAATAAAAAGTCAACAACAGTTAAGACAACAGAACAGCTCAGTTTGATATTTGATTAATGAAACAGTGATATGTCTGCAACTCAAAGGTCTTAGACTGAGACTCTAAGAATAACATTCAATCACATGAGCCAACTTCCAACTCTTCAAAAGCACCAGATTGCATTTTAAGTCTTCTCAAACGAGCAGGATGAATAGCGTGTTTGTTTTTCCATTGAAAAAATTAAGCTTAACAGAAGTTCTATTTCTTAATGCTCCTACCACTGTTATTTCATTTTGAAATTTTTTTTTGCCTTTTAAATCTCAGAACATAAGACATGGTAGTAGCTCTAGAAAATACCCCAGTTCTGTGCCCCAACCCTGAAAAGCACTACTTACTGCACTTTTCCAAACAATTTCTGTACTAAGTAGTCTGTCATATTTAGAAAGATTCCCTTTTAAGTATTTTGTACCACATACCCTCCCTTATCCCCATGACAAGCTTAAGACTTTGTTGCTTGTAAGGTAAGTGCATTGAGGGAAGCTTTAAGGTCATGTTTGGAATCACACCACTGTCGTTAACAGGAACTCCTTAGTTTTGTTGAGAAATACAATGTATTTAAGATATTATTTCTCTTAAAAGCAAGATGACTTCTTGTTTTAAAAAAGTGATTTGGTTATATCAAGAACCATAACCTACTTTTCTACAGCAGTCATTATCACTACTATTCTATTTCTAAGCAACACATTAAAGGAAGCCAAGCTTCTGCCTTCATGTCTACCAGTTCACGTACTTGGAATGACTGCTCGTCCCCCGAAATTAGTGCCATGAAGATTTCCACATTAGGCAGAGGATTGACAGATGGCAACTTTCATTTCCCAATTGTTTAAGGTTCCCCAAGTAGATCACACTACTCAGACCAAGATAAATGAACAGCCACAAGCAAAAGCCAGAAGATCCTTTCTTACATTTACCTGAAGAGCTAAAAATGCAGAAGGCACTGAGGAGGGGAATAAGACATAACATGCAAGTTTGCAGGCAGCAGTAGCACAGGACTGGGCTTACAGAGACAGTTAAAATAACTGCACTTATTCTTCCACTCAGCACCACCCTGTTCGAGAAGATAAGAGGCGAGAACAACTTTTCCAAGCACGCACAACATACAAGAATTAGTGCTAACGCATCAGTACAAGCAGCTAACACGTTCTCCAACAGGTTTCTAAAATTTTCAGTTCAAGTAAAAAAAAAGTCTTGTTGTTCTGACATCATTATACAACACACTGCTCAAAAGACACTTCAAATATTTTACTGAGACCAATAAGAACTTGTAAATTCAACGTGACTCTCTCAAAGGGGATGGGGGAAAAAAAGAAGTCTTAAGACTTAACACTAACTACAGACTGGAACATGATTCTGATCTCACTTGTGCAACAACTGCCTAAGAGTAAATTAAGTTCTACCCACAAATATCAATTTACTGGAAATTACATTCTACACTCCATGTCTGTAACCTGTACAACATTTCATTAGTCCAAATCTTCAGCTCCTCTGCCTTCCAGGTTTTGGCTTCCATTCCAGTCTTTTAAGAGAAACCTGACAAGAGTTGTAGTAGCAGACAAACCCCCATCTTGCCATGCAGAAACCACTGGTACGTAGGGCTGAAAATGCAATCAGTCATTTGCTCATTGACTGCACTGAAAATAAAGCTGGAAATACATCTAGAACCAGAAAAAAAATTACGAGACATCCCCCCTCATAGCAAAAGCGTATCATAATATCCCTCATACCATACCCAAGCTGTAAATAGAGGCCCAGCGACCAAGCTGTAAGACGAGTCCTTTCCCAAAAGGTACCTTTTATAGTCTCACAGGTTTGACGGCTCTCTTGTCTATTTCTCCAGAATACAGAAGAGCATTAAAATAAACTGGTCTCTCACAAAGCATTCTGCAAAGGCCCAAATGGACTTTTCTTTCACATTATATTTCATTTCCTATTAGTCCTCCTCATGAGTTCATCAAGCTGGCATCAAAGAGGAATTCCAATAGCCAGCTTACCTGCCTTCACTCAGGTAGCTTTTGCCAGACTGCCTGGAATTCTATACGGCTCAGTAATGCCATCTGTGGTGCCAAACATTCTGCTTTATATTTTCCTAACCTTAAAGAGGAGTCAGCTACTAACTATTATAAATTCCCATAGCTTTTTTTTGCTGTTTAGTTAACGGAACAGGGAGAAGAGACTTATCTAAGCTTCACAGATCATACCAAGCACAAAGATCTACTCTTGTCATGCCAGAATGAGATACAAGTAGTCTTGTCACCTCACAGAGTAACGTCCCCATGGAGGAGCCAGAATTCTCAGTGATGGACTCCAGGCAAACTAACTAGACGGCCTTAGGATATGTAAGCACATGAACAACCTGCCATGGAGGTAATCCATTAAGTAAATCTACCAGCTATGGCACTATAATAGTGTACATACAAACCCAAGGTGGGAGGGTAAACTCCCTACTTTGCTGCAGAGTGAGAACTCCAGTTAAACACCAACAGGTAGTTACTTGCCTAGCATTAATCTATACCCTAGATCATCTCCCAGGAACTCGTCTGTACAGCTGAAGAATACAACTGGCGCTACCTTCAAGTCTTAGGAGATACATTCAGTCAAATAAGAATTAACAGTGGGGGAAGAAAAACAGATCTTTAAATTCCTCAGATTTCATTCCAGGTGTAAGTGGACAGATCAGCTTCTGAATTCCTCCAATTTTTATATCGAATGTGTTTCAGAAAGCATGCTTAGTAAGCACATAAAACCTTGCTTTCTTGGAAACCAACACTTCACAAAATATATTCATTTATTTCAGAAATAAACAGAAGTTAAAGGTCAGACAAGCTAGCTACCAATGCTCTCGGGACATCAGGCCCTATTACATATTAATTTGCCGCTAGAAATGACTTGATTATAATCTTTATCCTAGAAGACATCACTCTTTTCCTATCAGTCATTTTTTTTGCAACCAACTGAAATAACAGATATCAATCTGAGTGATGTTTTCACACATATTTAAAACTTGCTCATCCACTTGTTCTGGTGCTTCAGACAAATCCCAACAAATGTATTCATGTAAATCAACTCCCTACACAGCACTATGATCTCAAAATCACCTACAGGATGAGATAATATTCTTCATGTCAAGAACAACTTTACAAAAACAAGGCAAGCTACTTCCAGCCTTCCTCTTGGACATTTCAAGAAGTTCAGGTTGCTGAAAATATTTTAAGAGACCCATTCTCCAGCAAGAGTAAAGTCTTAAGAACCAATGTATAGAAGTACCTCTGAAAACTTCCAGTTGTTTACAAATAACAAATACAGCAGGCCTGCCTATGAAGCTTAGAAAATATTTTTGTGCCTTGTTCACCTTAGGCAGTTGAGATTAAAGACAAAACCTTAAAATACTAATGATTACAGTATAGTAAATTTGAGAAGTCAATGCAGGATTTAGCAAAAAGTTCTAAAACTTCACTCAACCTGGCAGCAGCATGCAACAACAGTAAAAACAAGAACAAAATTAAATCTGATTTCAAAGTTTAAAACTTCCAATTCAAAGATTGTCATGTCAGGATATCAAAAATCAGCCCCAGGATAGGTAGGGCCTGTTCATGATTGCAGTGCAGCAACAAAAGCAACTTCAGACTCCACCTTACAAAAAAAAAAAAAANATTTCCATCTGCTTATTACATCTGGTTTTGCCACTGCGCAAAACTCAGAGAAGGTGCGATACTGCCATCAGGAGATAAATGCTTTTCTATTACATTGGGGAAAAATCCCCAGTCCTCCTCCCCTCCCACAGACCAGCTCTTATCCAGTCCCGCCAGCTTGAGGTAGTGTCTCTAACTCTTACTAGGATAAGGAGAACAATCCCTCATTGATCACAGTATTTTGCTCCAGTCAGTGGTACTTTATTAGCCTAGTCAGTAAGCAAACATTAATCACTGATATTTAACCAAAACACGGGGACTGTAGTTGTCACAAAGTACCCGAGAAGCATCA
>VZTO01001325.1:0-19455 GCA_013400615.1 Syrrhaptes paradoxus
GCTGCTGCGCTGGTGCCTGCTCAGTCACTGTCCTGCAGAAGCCGGGTGCTCTGTGCTCGTAACCTGCGGGTTGACTCCTGCCCGGTGCACACACAGCTTTTGGTGGTTTATCTTCCCAATGTTCTGACGGTCGTTACCAGCCACGGGGAAACAGCAGGAGGAACAAGGCTGTCTGTCGTGTCCCACGGTGGATTTGCTGGTGTGGCAGGCAGTAAAAGCCTCTTTTGATGGAAACCCAGAAGCAGCTGATGGTAGGAAATATTCTTGGAGGCTCGTTGTTACAAAGAGCCCTTGTCTCGGGGCTGAGCCACGGGACGCTCCAACATTTCTGGATTTATTTGGGAAAGCAGTGGTAGTCAGGAAACACAGAACAGAGGATAGACTGTATTATATTGAATAGAATGATGATGGTTGTTCCCCAAAAGACACTTTTTTTTCTGCTTCAGACCTCCTAAGGGCTCTCATAATTACAAAAACAAAAAACCCAGGAATGACGAATTCTGTCTTGTTCCCACCCAATTTTAAGTTCTCACTTAAAAGTGCAGAGAGACAGGTCGTGCGGGAGGGAAGGGGGAGTTCAGTGGGTGTTGGGGAGCCCAGGGAGCAGGGGACCATCTCCCGCGGCACAAACAGCCGGAGGGCTATTTATCCTAAAAACACCGGGGGCTTTCCCCGCTCGCCCGTGATGCTGCTGCGAGCCCAATAGTTTTTTCACAATACCTCTGTTTGTTCCTGCATAAACCGTGGAGTTAAACAGGGCGTAGGCAGCGCCTTTGCCTCTGCTCTGAGCAGCCTTTGGGGCAGGAAAAGCATGCTGAGGCCGAGGGCTGCGGTTACCGATGGTTACTGGATGTACGGCGGCTTGCCCTTTCTTAGAAAAGTGTTGTTAGTTATTAATATTGGTAATTTTCCTATTAATTAATGCTTAAAATCTTCCAGATGTGGTGCCTTTCCAAATGACACGATACCAAGGTTAGCAGTGGCCTGGCTGCTTTGAATATCCGTGTAAGCCGTTTCCCCATCTTTTAACACCAAGCATCGGGTCTCTTCTCCAACATGTCTCTGTCTCTCCGGGATGCATTTCTGCGGCTGCACGCCGGGAGTTGGGATCCTGTTACAGCACGGTGCCGTGCATTGGATTTCACGTCAGCAACTGATGCATCTCTGCAATTACTCTTGCTGCTCGTTATTATCTGCATTCCCATAGCAACGGGGTCTGGCCGCGGCCCCTCCGCTGCGGTGCTGGGGGAGCGCAGCAGCATCCCTGGTGCTGTGTCAGCCCAGGCTCCTCGCTCTCGGGTGTCAGTGCCGCTCAGTGCTGCGTGCAGGGCTTTGTCTGCAGACCTCCATCAGAACTCTTCCCGTCTTGTAAAAAGCTGCTGAAACTTTTTTTTTCTCATTTTTCCTAACCCGATAGCATCAGTCCCTAACTTTCCATATGGGAACCAGATGTCTGAGCCATCCCAACGCCCTGTCCCCATGCATGGTCGTACCAGCAGCTGCCGGGGGGAGCCCGGTCCCCTGGTGCAGGCGGCAGGAGCATCCCCTGCCCTTCAGTGGGCATCTCGGCAGAGGAGCGTGAGCATCCCTATTGCTCTCTTAGCTTGTCAGTGTGTTGGTGGTGATACAACCTGACAACCCTTAAAAAAATATGACCGGAGAATCTGTTCTGCTGCAGTCTCGGGGAACTGCCTTCCACAGGTTGGCTGTTGCTATATAAAGAATAGTCTGTTGTTTCTAAATTTACCCTGTTAATGTCACCGAGCATAAAGAAAACCAGCGAGAGTAAACTACTGACATTTACGGCAGGGAGGGATCCAGGGAACAGGCCAGTTGCAGCCGTGCCCGTCTGGCTGGGTGCTCTTTGAAGGCTTGTTCCTCTTAACGGCTCCCGGTGTTGGACCTGTGCTCCCCGCACCGGGCACCGGGAGCACGGGGGGGCCTGGAAACCGGGGAAATGAGCTGGGGGAAGGAATGGGATAAATGGTACCTGGCTCTTCTGCTGCCTGGAGCTTGTTTCTTGTAGACTTACTGCCTCACAGTATTTTAATCTCATCCCTCTCTGCTGGTCCCTCTGATGCTGAGGCTCTTACCACCCGGGGAGGTGGGTTTGGCAGCGGGGAGGTGGGTCAGCCTGTGATTAAACACGCTGCATTCAGAGGGAAGCAAAACGCCATGAAGAGGCTGTGTTGCTAATTACTGGCAGTTAATTAAAAAGCAAGAGGGAAGCTCTTTGAGGGACCCGTGTGAGGGCGCAGAGAGGATTGCTCCGTTGCTCTCCCTGTGTTTTCTGGCTGTGACCGTGCACGGCTCTGCACTGGGGCTCCTCCATCCGAGACGTTAACTCACCCCTTGCACCATGTGTGTCCCCCGGCTCCCGGCACCGCTGCATCCGGGCATCCGGCACCGCTGTGTCCAGGCATCCACCATCGCGCATCGCCCAGCCTCGGCGCCTCTTTTTCCATCCGACACCCAACACCTTGGCATCTCCCTTTCCACCGCGAATCTATATCGGCAAATGAGCAAAATAAATGTTGTTTGTTTGTTTTGACAATCGCAGCACAGATTTAATGACGATCCTCCTTCCTCGTGTACTGCTGAATGTTCTGTGGTGTGTTTGGCATAAACAAAGATGTTGTGCTAATGTGAGACACGGGCATTACAGACGCGCTGTCACGCCGGAGCCCAGTCGAAGGGCTGGAGCTGCCCTTGCAGCGGGGACGTTCCCGTGTCCGGTTTTTGCTGCGTGCGAGGCAGAAGCAGATGCTGTGCAGAGACGTCACTGGGAGCGGCGGGTGGACCTCTGGGAAGGGAGCTGGGGAAATGGAAAGATAAGAAAAGAAAGAGAGAAGCCCACTTCTGTGTCTTCATTTATTTTGGGTTAGCAGCTTCGGATTCGATAGCAGGAATACAATGTTTAAGTCTCGGAGGGAGTTCTCTGTTCAAAACAGTGGGTATCTTCAAAGGGTCTGATTTCCCCACTAATCACTCGCTGCCTCGGAGGGAAGCCTGCGCCTATTGTGTCGGTGTGAAAGCAGCTGTAACATCGTCTCGCGGTGGTAAATTGGCGATGACTTTGCATTTCATAATTAGTTAACAAGGCATCGCTTACAATGCACCCGTCTTTCAAAACATCCTTGAAAGCTGCAGCACACGTTTGACACCCTGTTCATTAAAGATGTGATTTTCAGAAGCTCTCGGGCGACGGTTTCCCCTTCCCCTCGCCCAGTTGGGCCATTGATGGGGATGAGGACAAATTAAACCAAGGGTTTGAATTTCTTTCTGAAAAATAGTTTGAGACTCCAGGGTGATGAAGGGGGGTGACCAGCCCACTGACCACCCAGCCTGTACCCCGGGCTGGTACCCAGGCGAGCAGCCCAGGAGGAGCTGATGGGGGGCTCCTGGCCGGGCTCTGAACGGCCCCGCTCCTGGGGAAGGTCACTCGCTCATTACCTCTTGTCAGAAAACCTCTCGAGGTAATGCAAGGGAGAAATTATTTCCAGAGATTCTTGTCAAATTACAGAGAGTGTTTAATTAAATGAGTGTCCGTTACTTAATGGCAATTACGGAGAGAAAATCCTTCCTTCTGAAAGAGGCAAATCTCCAGCTTCCTAAGAAAAATTTTCTTTTTAAAATAATGAGATCAAAATAGCTAATTCTGCTCCAGAACTGAAACTTGAAAGAAATTAATGTCTGTCCTTGGAGGGATTTAATTTGGAAAGTGAAAAGCGTTTGCGTTCGCTTTCTGCACACCCGTGCCATGGAAGAAGCCGCAGCGTGAGCCGTAGGGGCTCCTTCCCCGCTCGGTGCAGAGCTGACGGCTCAGTCTGTGCTTTTCCGGGGCACCAACACGCCAGACCTCGCTGTGGGTTTGCGGCTCTTCCCGTGTCTGGTGGTTTAAGGTGAACTCTGTCCCAGCCCCGACCAGCCCACCCCACCCTTCAGAAGGTGTCCCAGCGTTTCCCCATCCCGAGGGGGGTGATGGTGGGAGGATGCAGAGCCAGAGGGATGCCCTGGTGCCGCCCCTATTTGTGTCCCATCGTGAGGTTTGGTTGGGCAACCAGCAAAAAAAAAGTGCCCAGCTTCACTGGTTTAGAACCAGAGGAATGTTTTTGAAATCTGCCTTACATCTTTCGGGTATTTTTATCGTCTGCCTCACTCTAACGGTCTCGTCTGAGTCATCCCATCCCTGGTTTAGATTTGTGCTCCTCTCGGCGCCTACTCCCCGCAGGACCCGTTCCCCCCAGCACAGCCTGCTGTGGGTCCCGCCGGAGCCGGGCACGGCCGCGATGGTCATGTTACGTGGGCGTTGCATCGGCAGCTGTGAATATTGATATAGGTTATTTAGCAGCCTCCTGGATTTAATGAGCGTCCGTAACACAGAAATTCAGAATTTATCATAAATAAAACCAGCGGATTAGTTTGCAGTTTAATTATTGGTTATTTTTGTAGCTGTTGAGGAGTTTGTGGAGCAAAACACATCCAGGAAAAGCAACCCTCCCTACATGCCAGCAGGGGAGCAGGCTTGCTCCTTCCAGTGGCACTGCCCTCGGGAGGAGATGTCTTTGCTCTGGGGGCTTTGCAGGACCGTCGAGGGATTTCCATGGGGACCTTGCAAAGCTGTTACCAGAGCCCCCATCCTTGGGGAAGATGTGTGCTCATCTTCTCCTTCCACGGCCACTCAGCTTCTGCTTATTTAATGAACAAAACCCCCCGGAGCGGGGACAATGGACAGCTGCACGGCTCGTGCTGTTCCACATGGTGAGCGTGGTGGTTGTGATGGGATCCAAGCGCGGTCCATCTGTCGTGTGTGACTGAGCTGTTCACTTCTAGGGAGGAGGACGGGTCCCTAGCTCTCCCGTGATGCTCACACGGAGACATGAGCTTTTTAAAGCTGTTTAATGTGTTTCGTTATGGAGCGGATGCTAGCTCATGAGAAATCCCATTAAATCGTGCCCCTTGTGTTCCCGCTCTGCACATCGGCGTGGCTCGCAGTCACCTCTCCTCTGTGCTCGCGGGTCAGCCAGCTCCGGCCGGGCCACCGGTCTCCAACCTCCCTTTCCTGGGTACCGGTGTCCTGGGGAGAAGTGGCAAAACCCAGCAGAGCTGCCTTGGGAGCGTGGCTGGGCGCGGGACGGGCTGAGGTTGGGATGCTGAGCGGAGGTTTCTGGCTGGTGACGGGGTTGGAGATGGATGAAGAGAGCTTGAAGGAGTGGAGGAGGAGCTGGTTGCCGGAGGACTTTAATTCTGCCTTGAGCGTAAGGGGAGCAGAGTCAGATGTAATCAAGAGCGAGCTAGAAATAGTCCAGCGAGAACGTCCCGCCTTTCCCTCGTATGAAGAGTTCTGTGATTGATTTCAGGGGAAGCAGCACTGGAGACTGAGATGAAGGAAGGTTGTGGCGGATGCATTAGGTCAGAGACGGGCTGATTGAAGGGATCAGTGAGCGGGGAGCTGCTAAGAATAAAGCTCGCCAGAGACAGAGTGAGGTGTCGGGGAGTCTGAGGGGATGCTCGCATGGATGCGGTGTCTCCGGTGATGACAGCAGCGGGGTGATGGTGATGTGGAAGAAGTCGGTTAGAGAGCAGCTCTGCGAGGGATGGAGTTGTGTCTGGGACTGGTGGGTGCTCCATCAGTCATGAAGCCTTGGCGGGTGGTTGGGGAGGGCTGAGAGGGGACCGCTGCCTGCAACCAGGACCCCTGACCCATGGAGAACGGGTGAGGCCGTTGGTCTGGGACAGGGGGACGAAGGGGACGCCTCTTTCTCCATCTCCACCAGCAGCAGAACAAGCTGCTGGTAAGGACAGGAAGGAGATGGTGGGTGGGTGTGGTGGAAGCCTTCCCCAGGGCATGGACAGCCGCCGCGGGGGAGGATCCCGGGATGGTCCCTGTGGGTGCGGGGAGCGGTGCTGCCCGGGGAGCCTGGGACGGCAGCTGGCTTCTGCACTGTGTCCTGCATCCTGGGAAATCTCTTGTGTGGAACACACCTCCGTGCAGCTGGAAACCTGCCCAGGGTCTGGCTCCTCCGTCTGCAGAGCTCGCCGGGATCAGCAGTGAAGAAAGTAGATTTCCTGGTAACGTTAATTAATCTCACAGCACTTGAGCAAAGTCTTGTTTGTTGTCTGGGGGGCTGGTGGTCTCTCTGGAGAGCCGGTGCTGACCCCCTGGAGCAGACTGTGCCGAGCCCAGGAGGATGCGGTGTGACGGCCGCGCCGGGTTGGGTCTGGACCTGCTCCGTTGCCTTGACTCCATCCATCTCCACTGTGTCTCATCCTGGCTCGGGATGTGTTCCCTCCTGCCTAACCAGGACAGGTTTCAGTGTGAGGACTGTCCCTTACCGTGTCTGCAGAACTCTTAGCCTAGTCTGATTGTGGGACTCCAATAATGGTTATTTGATAACCCAGTGATGGGGAGACAGCGACTCACTGACAGCCTTGCGGCGTTCTTCGTGCTTGCACTGGCTGGGAACCTGTTCGTATTTTTTTCAGTTATTTAGTGTTTAATGTGTACCCCACTCTTTCCAACCAAACATCATTTTTCCTCACCATGTGTGAGGCGATGCTGGCCAAAGCTGTTGGATCGGGTCAATGGTGAGACACAAGTTGCTTCTCGTCTCCAGGTCTTCTGTAGCGTTGGCTGACGGACCGGCCACGTCAGCGCGTTTCCCTTCAGGCGCGGGGGGCCACATAACCAGCAGTCCCTAACGACTCCTGGTTTGCAATTAATGGTGTTGCTGGATGTGGTCCCCCATCCTGCCCTACGGGGCCAGGAGGATCTGGGGTCTCCTTGGGGCAGACGTGCCCAGCTGAGAAAAAAAAAATGCTCTACGAGTGTATCTGCCAACTTAATGCTTTTCCCTAAAATCAATATCATTGTGCTTTAGAAACTAATTTTCACTGGAAATTGTTTCCAAAGAATTCTTCATTGCCTCCTCTAAAAAAAAAAAAAAAAAGGCAAAATAATCTCACCCCACTTCAGAAAAGCCCGGGCACAAACGCCAGTTGCACAGAGCCCTTTGGGTGCCTCCACGCGTGGTGCGGGCTGCCTGGCCGTCGGGGTGTTCTGGGAGCAACTGCTGCAATTTCCATTTTTATAACACACACACACACGACATTAAGTTTTGCTTCCCATCTCTGACATCCAGCAAATTGCTCCTTAACAAAAGGGGGGTGGTAGCTGTGCTGTGGAACACAGGCGTGGTCGGGCCACGTTTTGGATAACTCTGCCCCTTTTCTGTAGAAAATTGGTTTTATTAGCGGTAATTGGGCTAAAAGAAAGACTATTTAATGCTGGCCAGCCCAACTTTCTGGGACATTAAGTTCTAATAGGCAGATATAAACTGGTCTTAATAGATGAGTCTGACATCATCTGGCTGCTTATTAACTATTAAACCTTGTTTCAGTAATTCTCTTGGCAACTGTGTGCGTGTTGCCATAGTTTCTTTGTTAATAGAGCAAGACATTAATGCGTTTGAGTGCTTCTTGCCCAAAAGACATGAAAAAACACCTTTATAAAGACACAAACAGGTTACAAGGAGGCGGCAGGGCTGGCTCGCCGTCTGCGGACGGCATCGCGTCCCCACGGCTCTGGGGTGCGGGTCTGCATGGATGGAAGAGTTGGGAATCCCCCGATGGGGTCTGGGCTTTTCAAGCCTGGGTGGATGGGGACCTTGAAATAGGTGTGGTGGGGACTCTGTCTCCTCCGGAGCGTGTCGCTGGAGGGGACCACGCACGTTGGCTTCGGTGAGCGGCATGGAGCCCAGAGCTGCACAGCCATGCAGGGTCTCGTTTTGGGCTTTTTGAGGACTTTCAATAAACACAAGTAACGTGCATTTCTGCCCTTCTCCTTGGGATAGAGCTGGAGGGATTAATAAGTTGCAATAAATTCACGTCTGCTCAGATGAGAGTCTTCAGATTCCGCCTGAACTTCCCGAGGGAGAAATCTGTGGGAGATCTGAGCAGTAGTAAAAGGCTTTTGTGAGTAATTGCAGGCTTAAGGGAAGTTGTAGCACTGGATAGTGACAAGTGGTATTTATTCCATATTTTGTTCAATATTGCAAATTACATACTTATTAAAAAAAAATAAAAAGGGCAGATAGGGAGCTGGATAAAGCTTCTAAACCTGAGTCCCTGGGAACCTGGAGAGCACTTGGGTCTCTGGATGCACGTGTGGGTGCAGAGCCTTGCCTGGAGGAAAGCTCAGTGTGGGTGGGATGCTCGGGATGCAGGAATGGGCCGTGCCGAGGAGGGCCGGCTGGTGGGCATTGGCTGGATGCTGCCCCCGCCCCAGGCACTGCCTGGACCAGCACCGGGGATGCGAGAGCACCTGCGTCCCGGCTCCCCAGCTCCGTCCAGAGCTTGGTGAGGTCAGCCAGCAGTTGGCACAGCAATTTTAAGAAGAAAAAGAAATGTCTGCATATATGCAAAGTCAGCCTGTGTTTGCTGAGAGAGGCTGGGAGCCGCTGTTTTGGGGAGAGGGTCCTGCTTGGTGATGGGTCGGTGTCAGCACTTGGTTCTATTCCCTTGGAGGTGCTTTAGATAAATTCCATGCAGGTGGCCAAGACATCTGTATTGTTAAGAAAAAAAAAAAAGGCTGGAGTGTTGCTTTGCTGGGATGCTGGATGACACCTGTGCTTCTCTGCTGCGGGTGACAGGCTTCTCCCGGGCAGATGTGTGCCGCAGAGCAAACCCGTGCCACGGCAGCGGCAGCAAACCCGCGGGATGTTCACCTGGGCAGGGCTGATCCTAAAACAGGAGAAAATATTCACGGCAATGACTTTCCCCTGTGCTCGGAGGAATGCTGAGGCCAAAATCCCATTTAAGTTTCTGTTTCTTTTAGAATATCTTCCCGCTTTTTGGAGATTTTTAGTGATGCAGATGGGTGGTGAATGGCGAGGCGCGGAGCGATGAAGGGACGGGGAGCAGCACGATCCGTTCAGCCCGTGGCGGTGGGCTGCGATTGCCAGCGCCGGGCGCGTGACGGGTTTCATTCTGCGCTTGGGCAGGAGCGGTGCTAGCTCACGAGCTGACAGCTGAAATACCTCCTGGAAAAGCAGCGCACTGGGAGGAGGCAGAAGGCAAGAAAAAACATGGGATTTTTGGAAATGCAGCACTTTTTTCCTTCCCCCCCACATTTTTTCCCCCATGGCCCCCCAGGTGTCTTTGGTGCTGCAGTGGGGCTGTGGTCAGACAATGGTTTTAAAGCTGGAAGGGATAAACCAGCTCGTGTTCTCGCAGCTATTCTGGTGAGGGTGTATATATATATATGTCTGTACGTATATGTATGTAGGCTGTGTCAGACAGTGGCACTCCATCCGTACCACGAGCAGGAGACTTGGCCCCTCCTCTGGCAACGAATTCTTTCCTCCCAGTCGTCAATGACGCTGTGAATATATAGATATTCCCCACTGTATGGAGATATATATATACCCCTTATAATGGCTTTTTGGATATTTCTGGATACCATTAAGCTAATTTAGGACACAGTCGTTCTGTTTCTTAATTGAAAGGAAGCAGATTTTGAGCAATTTTTTTTTCCCCAGGAGGCAGGAAAGGAGTATTTGCCTTTAGGGAATAAGGGGAGAACATTTCCATTCATTAAATCTAACTGGAAAGTGCTCAGGATGTCGGGTATGAAAACAGAGCCTGAGAGAAGGGAAAGGTTTTGGCTTTATTCTGCCTTGTTTATCAGAATTTTAAAAAATTTTATAATTAAGGAAAAATATAGTGTATGCTCTGTCAGGGCTGTTGATGGAGCAGTGTTTGCAGGAGATGCAGGACATCAGACGTGGTCCAGCCCCAGGGAAACAAGGTGGAGAGGGAGGAGGGATTTGTGCCGTGGTACAGGCAGGTGAGGGGACCGGACGGTGCGTCACCTTCCCTCGGCGGAGATTTTGTTGGTGGAAAGAGTCCCCAGGCGTGCAAACAGGGTTCCTGCCTCCGTGACAAGGGCTGGAGAGGCTGTCCCTGCAGGCAGCGAGGATGGCAGCGGGACATCTTGTCTGAGCCATCCCGTGCAGGGTGACAGTGACCTGACAAGACCCCCCCATGTTGCCAGGTAAAGATGCTCCGGAGCGCAGGAGCTGCGGGTAGCGGGAGATCCAGACTGGGCTGTCCCCGTGCAGGGGGTGGACACATCCCTGTCCCCAGCCCCGCAGGACGGCAGAGCTGCGCAGATGCTGGGGAGCACTGTGACACTTTGAGTTAATGACTTGTTCCAGCTCTCAGCAATTGTGCTGCAATTAAAGAGTGAAAGTGGAGAACAATCATCAGATGCTAGGCATGCGTCAGAAAATTAATTGCTCTTGGAACAAAGAGTCTTTCTGGTGTTCCCCGGTGGGTTGGGCGGTGTTGGGCTGGCGGTTGGACTTGATGGTCCTTGAGGTCTTTTCCAAGCTGAAGGATTCGATGATTGTATGAGTCCATATGGAAAGCATGGGTGGAATGACCTCCCTTAAAGCCGGCAGTGAGCAACCCCACAGACGCTGCAGGAAGCGTGCTGCAGGGTGTGATCTGCACGGGCAGAGTCCTCCTCGCTGCGGGGATGAAGAGCAGCGGGAGGTGGCCCCGGACCCTCGGCCGTTCACGATCTCTCCCGCGTCAGCCCATCGCTGGACAAGAGTTCGGAGCTGTTCCCTGTCTGCTCTGGGACACACAGCTGCTGTGCACCTCCCTCCTGTTCTTTATTAAAAGGTCCCTTTGGTCTGAAACAGAAATACTACTTTTTTCTTTTTTTTTTTTCTTCCCCTCTGGGGAGAAAATTGCAAAACTATTTTCTGTGACTTGTTGGTTCCATTTTAATAAAGAGCAGACCGATGTCTGCCGGTGGATGGGTACATTGCCTCGGGCCTCAGAAGCGGTCCAGCATGACTGCACCAGTACGTGGCTGGAGAGCTGTGTGGCATACTGGGGTTTTATGGTTCTGCTGTGTGAGGTCCAAGTCAGACGCCGTGGGTATCCTTGGGTTCAGTCCCAGTTTCCGAGCAGCCGGTGACACTTTCAGGTTGATATCCATCTCTCTGTTAGGTGACAATGTGCACGGCCAGCTCGGCAGCGGGCACGGGTCCCCAGGTGTGTGGGGGGGCTGGGGGAGATGTGCTGTCGTGGGGGGGAGCGGGTCTCTGTCGGGCAGTGCCCCCCCCAGGCTCGGCTCTCCGGGAGGAGGATGTTCTTCCCCTGTCCCAGGTCTGCTGTGGTCCCTGCAAACCCCCCAGCTCCGCGTGCGGGGCTCCGGGCACGTCCAGCCCGCGAAGCCAGAGGGAGCGGTGAGGGATTGTTAATTTAATAACGAACAGTCAGCAGCTCGCTTTGCAGTGGTGTCGGAAATAAGCATCGCCTCTGTGGCACGGAGCCGTGTCTGTAGGAACACCGCAGCTGCCTATCGCCAGCCTTACAATGATCTTTCCCAACTTTCTCTCGCTGGTGCAGAAAGTGGAAAGGATTGTAGGTGAGTTAATGCATCCTGATCGGTGTGTTTCCAGCAGGGGCTGGGGACCAGCTTGTCACAGTATTTGAGTGGGAGGAAAGAAATGCGAGTTTGTAAGTGAAATAAAACCGGGGAGGGGGATAAAGTGCCGGCAGGGAGTGGGCAGGACGAGAGAGGGCAGCGTGATGTCAGGATCCGGCTGAACCCGTATTTTCCTGTTGTCTGTGGTTCTGCGGTCACTCCATCTGATGATTTCACCTGATGTGAATTCTCTGCTTTGGGAAATGGCAGAAACACAGAATTTGGGTTTTCCAGAAAGAGAAGGCTGACGTCTTCTTAACAAGCATGAATCTTTGCAGTCGTGTTCTGGGCAGTACCTAATGAGACTGACCCAGAGGATTTGCAGTCAGTCGTGTACCAGTACTGCAGAAAGAATGACAAAGGAGTTGCTTGTTAAAAGGGTTTGGTTTTGAAGCTCTTTTTGTGCCTGCGTGGGAGACGATGGCAATGCCTCTGTACTGGCAGGAGGCACCGTCTCTTGGGGAACCAGATTCACATTTGCCACTCGCTGGAAGGCTCCCCGTTATCCCGGCAGGGACATCTCCAGCAGAAGACAGTGGGAGGCTCAGGGCAGGAGAAGGTCTGTGGATGCCCCATCCCTGGAGGGGTCCAAGGCCAGGCGGGATGAGGCTTTGGGCAACCTGGGCTAGTGGGAGGTGTCCCTGCCCATGGCCGGGGGTGGCACTGGATGGTCCCTTCCAACCCAAACCGTTCTGTGATTCTGTGACCTGCTGCCGGGGCGATGCTGGGTGTCCCCGGGGCTGTTGGAGCCCCTGCGCAGGGCGAGCCGTGCTGTCGGCAGGCTGCCGGCCGGGCGCTGCTGTGAGTAAGCACAATTTCCTTCCCGGCTGCCCAGAACACTCGATGCCTGCGAGGGAAGGAGTGGATGTATTTCTGAGATGTAGATTTGCTGACATGTGAAGTGGGAGTCTGGAGATCCAAAAATAGCGGCTGTGTTTTCTGAATGCAGAGGGATCTCCGTCGGACGTGCGCGGGGTACCGCTGCCACCCCTTCCCAAGGTTTCCAACCCCACTGGTCCCCATTGTCCTGCAGCGCTGGGGCCCTGGGGATGCTCGTGCCCCGCCCTGGGGATGCTCGTGCCCCACCCTGGGACCCTGGGGATGCTCGTGCCCGGCCCTGGGGATGCTCGTGCCCCGCCCTGGGGAGGCTCGTGCCCCACCCTGGGACCCTGGGGATGCTCGTGTCCCACCGTGGGAAGGGAGAGGTGTGTGGAGGTGGGCTGGTGGGCAGCTCTGTGCTTCCAGCGGGTGAGAGCTTTCTGCCGTCCGGATCTGCTCCCCTGGGAATAGCTCTGTGCGAGGGGGAGCAGAAGGGAACCCAATGGACCGATTTGGAAGGTGCAGGATCTCCACGGAAGGTTTCTCTGTACTGGGCAGAGCTGCCAGCTGGATGTTTCCAATGTTTCCAAAATAATACCTGTCCCCAGTTCTCGAACCTTTGCTGAACAAAAGACCAGCCAAGATTTTTTAAAAAGTTGGAATTTTAGCCCCAAATCCTTTACTGACTGACCTCAACCTGCTGCTGCCCCACTCCATGGGGACGTGCATGCACACGTGTGCACCTGGGGAGGTGGATTCGCTGGGACATCCCATAGAGTGGGATCTCGCCTGGGTCTGGGTGATGGCACTGCTCAGATGGTCACACCAGCTCCTACGAGGGCTTCTGGGACTTATAGTTCAGAATCAGAGGCCATGTTAATAGGACTTTTTATTTTTTCGTTCTCAGTGTATCAGAAGAGATTTTTTTTGCAGAGGGAAAAAATTAAAATCCTGTTGGCAGAAGTTCTAGAAAGCAGGTCAGGTGCCAGGAGGAGAAGGCGGCAGGGCTGGCTGGAGAACAGCACCTCTGCCCAGCCCTGCTCCCCCTGCACACCCGCCTCGTCACACCCTCGTTCCGCCCGCACCAGCATCCCTGTGGAGCATCCTCGCCTGCACCGTTTGCCCGCGGGTCCTTGCTGGGCTGTGTCCTGGTGGGGGTCAGCACCTGCACCGCGTGCAGCACAGCTCATTAGTGGGTCCCTGCTGGAAAACACGTTTCTGGTCCTGCCCCCGTCACCGCTGTGCTGCAGGGACGGGCCTCAAGCCCAGCACTGCTCGCTGTGTGCGTGCAGCAGTTCGTGGTGGTGGGTCTCTCCCCCAGACCCTCTCCCGTGACAGCTTTTGCTGGGCTGGCCGTTGTCGGTAAAAGCTCGGAAAACAGCAGTCTCGTTCGGGACTGGGGGACTGGCCCTCGTGTGGCTCTTTGCCAAGCCTCCAAAAGGAGAGTGGATGATGGCAGTTTAAAAATGTGCTGTTTGAAGAAAAATACCCTGAAACTGGGGCTTTTCTGATACTGGCAATTTTTTTTTTCTTTTTTTTCTTTGACAAGTCAGAGAGTACTGAAATACCAGTAATGAGCAGACTGAACAAAGATGTTATTTAATAAATTGATGTGATTTTAAAAAATTTGCAGGAAAGCATGTGTAATGTCTTGCTGAATGTTGTCACTCTGTGGAAATGACAGGCAGAAACCCCGAGTTTGGATTCATACCTTCCATCAGCAACACCTCGATACAAATGGGATGGTTTGCAGAATTTATTTTTGCAGAATCTCGGGACAGGTCAGCACTTTCTTGGGAAGCGGGATTTCCCAGTGCCGTTCCCAAATGTGCATTTTTAGCACCGCAATCACGCAGCCCCGTGTTGTAACGAATAACTCCCCCAGCCCTTGAGAATGTGCAGATTCTGCTGGCTCCAGCCCTGCAATGTCTGTTCTCCGAGCTGTGCGGGTCCTGGCTCAGCCCCCACAGCCGCTGAGCTGGAGCAGGGGGCGAGGACCAGGCTGGGACCCTGCGCAGCCCTTGTGGAGGAGGTGGTGGAAGCAGGAGCTGTTTCAGCCTGTTTCCTTCGACCGACTTCATCTGTGCAGTGATGCCGCCGTGCTTTCCCGCTAGCTGCCTGGCTTGGTGAGCAGCCACAAGGGTGGAAGGTCCCTGTGGAGTGACCTGGTCCAGCCCCTGCTCGAGCACAGTCGCCCAGAGCCAGTCGCCCAGGACACATCCAGACGGCTTTTGACCATCCCCAAGGATGGAGACACCCCAGCCTCCCTGGGCAGCCTGTGTCACTGGTGGGAAAGCTGCTGGGCTGGCTTGGGAACTGGTCGGGGTTACAAACACCTGCCTGCAGCGAAGTGAGGGGAAGGAGCCGGTGGCAGCTTGGCACCACAGTGCTGCTGAGAAACCGCAGCCTCCGGAGCGAGACGTGGTCCAGCCCGTCCCCCTGTCCCCTCTCCCATCCTGCGGGCACAGACGTTTCATCCCTGTAATCCCACCGCTGTGCCAGGACTGAGCTGTGGACCCTTCTCACGTTCAATGCCAACTCACGGATGGAGGAATTTATTTTGTTTATTGCGTTTATTTTTAAATTAAGCTTTTATTTTATTTAGCCTGTAGCATAACCCATGTCAAAATACGTAAGTGAGGTTTCAGCTTGGTTCCCAGTTTGGTTCTCTTGGAGCTGGAGCCAACAGCGGAACGCTTTGAAAGCCCTGGAGATGGAGCGTTCAGTGTTCATCTCTTGAAATATTTTCTTTTTTCCCAGCAAACATTGTTGGGTTGTTGTAGGTTCAGAGGAGCGCGTTGCCTGCACAGAGCCTGTGCTGCGCAGTATGGCTTCTAGAACATTTTGTTTTCCGTTCAGACAACACTGGAAAAGTGGAGCTCAGCCCTCCAGGAGTCCTAATTAGCTCCATCAGCGTCTGTGCACCGAAATCATCAAGCGGCGTTGTTGGGTTTAGCTCAGGAAGAAGGAATATCGAGTGCCACCTGACTGCACATAATTAAGTTTAAGGCGTGAGGAGTTAATCCCGCTGTGTTTTAGGGTTTGTGCCGGGTCGGTGTGAACTCTGTTTCTCAGTAAACGCGAATTAACGGTTCGTAGGAATTAGCGTAAGCTGGTCGCTGTTGAGCGGAACAATGGGTTTGGGTTGGATGCCGAATGAGACTGCGAGCAATACTGTTATTAGCTCGTGTTTTCCTGGGGAGGTAACGATGCGGTAATTAATCCCCTGCACATGGCAGGGCAGGTCTCGTTCCGCCAGCAGCATCTCCCTGACTCGGGGCGAATCGCGAGCGCGTCGGATCCCGCTGCAAAGCGCGGTGCCCACAGGACCTGGCTCTGCCCTGGGACCTCCGCCAGCCCGGCGCCCGCGGCCCCTCCGGAAGCAGCCGGTGTTGAGCTGGTGACCGTCGGTCTGACGCGGGGCAGGTCCCTGCTGCGGCTAGTGCTTCGTGAGGCGGTGAGACGGGCACCTCCCAGGGCTTCCCAGGAGACTCGCCGGTGGGAAACCCTCCTGTTGGCTCTGCGGGGGCCAGACCCCCCCAAGCTCTGCGGCTGCGCACAGGGTGGGGTTGGGGATCCTGCGCCACCCGGGCTGCACGCGGGGCTTAGGTCGCGGGTTTGCTCTCTATTGTCAGTTCTGGCGATGGTGTGTTAAAGATTTCGTGCTTTGTCCTTTGGTTTCGTGTGCTGTTTGCTTCCTCAGAGCTGAATCCCGTTTCCCGGCGGCTGGGGGTACCAGCAGGGTTCCCACATCAGCAAATGCCCGAGCGGGGCCCTTGCTCTGTGCTTCCCAGCGAGGAAGAATTGACGTGGACCCAACCGGCAGGCAGCCGCCTGGGCATCTTCTGGCTAACAGCTTGCTGGGGAACAGTCCTCCGCAAACGGCATTCCATTTGGAAATGTGTAAAAACAGAAAATCCAATGTGCCAGCAAAAAACTTCCTTTTTTTTTTTTTAAATGTCATGTTAAAATCTGTTTATTTGGGAGGTGTGTAGGTAAAGAAAAAGAACAGAAAGTAAACCACAGCCTGTGCCAAAGAGTCCTGGTGGCCGCGGGTGGTGATGGCTGGGCTCCGGGCTGGAGGTATCGGTGTTGGGGAGCTCGGGTCCTACCCTTCGCAGTTACGGTTGAAGCTTTGCTCAGAGCCGGGCAGGAGTCGTTCTGTTAATTTTGCTGCTGGGTGCGGCTGATGAAAGACGTGGAGTCAGGGCGCAGGGGGAACCCGTGGGCTCAGCGTGATGGAGCAGCAGGGAGAGCGCAGATGTTGACATCGTGCCCATCCTCACGTGGAGCTGGGCTTAAAAATGGAAACTGGGGGGGGGGAGCACAGGGAGCGCGTGTTCGTTCCGCTATGGGATGGGGACGACCTATTTCTGTGAGTCACTGTCGGCTGCCAGCTCTAGGCTGTGAAAATGTATTTTCTGAATGGTGAATAATTCAGCAGCTTTAAAGTGATTAAAACATAGAGGAGAGGCTGTAACGTGAACGGCAGCGGGCTTTCGGAGCAAGATGTGCAGGAGGGCAGCACGAACCCTTTGCACCCCTTAAATTCTGTGGGTTCACTCAAAGGGGGTTCCTGTTGGAAGAAGAGGGGAGGCTTGGGCTGGTGCTCGTCCTCAGGACAAAGGGGATTAAAGACCTGAGCGTCTGAAGCAGTTTGTGGTGTCAGACCCTCGAGGGTGGCTTTGCCGCTGTTCAACTTTTGTTTAACTTGTGGATTGAAATGATTTAAAGAATTAACTTCCCATTCCGTGGTTTCCCGTGTACAGTCAGAACCCCAGGGTGAGCTAGGTTCGTGAGAACAAACGGACTGTATTTCTGATATGAAACGTATTTATTACACTGCGGGTTCAGGACACCAGATGAAACTCTTGCTGGGGCACAAATGTGAAAAAATCTTCCCTTGTTATATTGGGCAGGACTGAGAGACGGTTAATGCTTTAAAAGCTGTGCCAGGAAAAACTGGCATTAATTATTTTCCCAGTTGTCTTCCCAAGCAAACCCCAGCAAAGCCCCTGCTGCGCATCCCCGGGAGCGGGTAAAACAGCCCAGCCGGCAGGTCCCGGGGCTGAGTTTTGTCCCTGCACCTTGAGCTGTGTGATGCTGGTCTTTGCTCTCGTCCCTTGGAGCCGTACCCGTCCCAGGTCATGGCGGAGGGGCTGCCAAGGAGAATAAAACAAGCGAGAGCATCGCTGCTAAAGAGGGGCTGCCGTGGGAACGACTGGTTCTGGTCCTGCTGGCTGGCGGGACCTCCCGAGTGTCGGCAGGACCAGGCTCCGGCAGGTCTTGAGACACGTCCTCCTGCCTCGTAAACGTGTTTTTTTTGCACAAGCTGAGGCTGGGGGCTGGAGCGCTGCAGCACCCCTGTTCGGTGAGGAGGGTGGGGATGGAGCAGGCGGCCGTGGTGCATTCCAACGCCTGCAGCAGGCGATGCTGAAATTTCCGCGTTCTGTGTTCCTGGGGTTACGGCTAATATAGAAAGATGTCCCTGCACAGCAGAGCTTGCGTTAGTGCATTTTTAATTCTTCGTTTCCTTTCTCTGACAGTCACAACGAGGGCTCTGCGCCCGAGCGGTGGGTTCACGCTGTGGCTGCTGTCCTGAGGTGGCTGTTAGGAGGAGCTGGTTACGGGAGGGTTTCTCTGGACAGGCTGCGGTACCGTAAAAGCTCTCCTGCTGGCTGGGTAAAAAGCACTTATCTGGAGTATGTTTAAGGACATGAGATGGTGAGCTGGGTCCCATGAGGCACACAGCCGTGTGATGGGAAAAAAAATCCTGCATCAAAGGAATTCCTAATTAAATTACATTTTCAGGATTTTAGAAGATCCATCTCTGTCATGCATCTTCTAATTTAATTTTGGAGATGGTTCTTGAACTTCTACATCCCCAGTTTCATTACGAACTTTTTAAACATTTCCTTCTTTTCTTCTTCCTCGTGCTTTCTGCTCCATCACGAGGGTTCCTGGTGGACTTCTGCTCCATCTGAACTGGGAGGGCTGGAGCTGATTACCGTGGTAGCAATGCGTTCCTTCCTGGGACAGAGTACTGGCTGGGATTTGTTTCTGAGTGCTGGAGGTTTCTGCATCCTCCCATTGGAGAATTCCCTAGCTGTGTTTAAACCGGCATTGCCCAGCACAGCCCAGCCCTGCGGCGCCGAGACGCACGGACGCACGGGACACACCATTTTTGTAATGATGGGCGCAGGCTTTGAACTTGAAACCTTTTAAAGTAGTTTTTTTTATTCTTTTTTTTTTTGTAATGAGGAAAAAATCCCCAGGCAGCGTGGCGGAGGTGGCCGTGGTTTGGGACAGTACAGAAAACTTTCCAGAAGAAGAGAGACTTCCCCACCTCCCTACACAGGGTAAAAAAAAGAAATTAAACTGAGGAGCTGAATTCAGTGTTTTTGGTATAGCCAGCTTTACAATTTATTTTTTTTTTTAAACTCTTTCACTTTGCTGAGGTGCTTTCAGTTCACGTTGGGGTTTTTAGCAGTCATAGCCTCGCCCTGGACACGACACAACCTGAATATTTTATCAGGCACCTAAAGCCATCCATTTATCATTTATAACATACGCTGCGGAAACATTAACTAACATTTAGCAGATGTTTATTGCTAATGTTATGCTACTATAAACGTGCTATAAAGACTTTTTATTTTTGGGAAATCAATTTTAGTTACTTGAAATTAAATTTTCTAAGCTGTAGAAGCGGGGGGGGGGGAAGCAACGAAACAGCTAAAGGCTGGAGTGTGCATCCAATCTGTCAGCTCGGCAAAAGATGGAAGCTGAGGTTGGGATTTAATTAGATTTATTTTCGAATGCAGAGTGCCATGCCTTCAAGGAAGGAACATCGTGGTACATTTTAATGGTAGTTTTCACCATCTGGGTACCGTGTTTACCTGCTTGGCCCATCAGAAACTGGTTGGAAAAATGAAACTTTGTCATTATGATGGAACCACCCCAGAATTGAATGGTTCCCATGACCCTCCTGGTCCTCGTGTTCTGTTCTGGGATAAAGAGCCGGGAGAGATGAAGACAAATAATTGCTAGTGCTGTGGAAGTGGTGATTATCCCGTGGAGCCAGCCGGGCAGCTGTGTGCCCAGTCCTCCTCCTGTTTTCCTCTTCCACCACCAGC
>VZTO01001326.1:0-50917 GCA_013400615.1 Syrrhaptes paradoxus
CCCTCATAGAACAAGAATGAGAGAATATGGTTTCTTTTTACTACAATTGGCAATTTCTGACAAATTTTGATGACCAGAAAAATAGTGGGCTAGAGGGAATTCTAGGTCAGGTTTTAGTATTTGTCCATGTGGACAGGGCATGCAAACCCAACCTACATCTCAGGCTTACTATGTGGTAGAGTTATACGTCAGGTTTTCTTTGGCATTCAGATGTTCTTTATCAAGAATCATTCTGTTTCAGGTTCTCGTTGACACCTGATGGGTGTTAAATTTTGTCACTCTCTCAGTGTCTCAGCAGATCAGGCTTTTCTTGAAACTATTTGACTAAATATTACCCAAAGTAATAGTCTGTCAGGAAGTTTGAAGTAGCAATAGAAAAGAAGCTGGCTGCAAACTCACACTTGCATTAGATTTTACTCAGTTTAAACTAACTCCTCTTTTGACTGGGACTGTCAGTGGAGCTTTAGAGAAGTTATCGGCCATGGTACACAGGAGTAGTGATTAGGTTGTATCATCTAGGGAAAAGAGTAAACCACAATTCATTATGCTCTGAGATAAAGAACTGTAAGATATTGAATAGAGGAATTTGAGACCAACCCAAAACAGATGTTGGAAGTGTAGGCATAAAATAAGAGAAACTTTAACTCCCCCAAATTTGCTGACTAATATATTCAAGGAAGGATAAAAACCCCAACCAAAACAAAACCTGAAATATGAAACACACATATGCCAACAGAAAGAGAAACCTGAAAATGGTCCCGAAACGGCAGAAGCTCTTAAGTGACCTAATCTTGGCTCTATTTTAAGAATTCTGGTTTCAGCAGATATCCTGTCAAATTCTTGCAATGTATGCTAAAAGTAACAGGATGGATTAAATGTAACACCTCATTTTCTTACCATTGCATCAGCAGTGTGTTGCAAATGAATGCATCATGGACGCAAATCAGAATTTGAAGCAGTTTCCTTTTATTGCACTTAAGTAGAAATGACTGTTAAAGGTGTAAGACTTTAAAAACCACCCAACCCAAAACAGTATCTTCCCTTCTGCCTGAAGACACAGGGACTTCGAAATAGTTTTTATTTTATAATATCTGCTTGTTTATCTGTTTTTTTTTAAGAGAAGACAGAGAAACAAAAGCAAATGACTGCCCAAAGTATTCTGAAGATGCTGCTTTCTCAGCTTCATGCATGGACTATGTTATCAGGGAACATAACAGGCCTAAAAAGATCAATCTGTTTAGCTTATCAAAAAGAAGACTGAGAGGCAATTTGATTGTGGTCTATAAGTACCCTCACATGGAGAAAATACCAAAAGGCTCCTTTGCGTAGCAGAGAAAAGACTTAGAAAGAATCAGTGTTGGGAGTGAAAGGCAGCCAAATTCACATTGGAAATAAGACACCAGCTTTTGAAAGCAAGGGTACCTGAGCATCGGAACAAAGTCTTAACTTGCGAATGGAGCTGGAGTCTCCATTTCTTGCTCTTCAAGTAAGAGGGCAGTTTCTATGCAATGTATGCTTCAGCTAGTGGGCAGAACACAAGGGAAATGGGGTGCAACATACCGGCCATGGTACACAGGAAATGGCTTCAATGTTTAAAAGTAGTGCATACACGTGAGTCCAAGAAAGATGGGGTCAATGTTCTCAGCTTCTGAGTGTATCACAATCATCACAAAACCAGGACTGGACCATAGTCAGGAGCTGATGGCCTGAGGAAGACATAATCTAACTCTTTAGCCTGTGGGTGGTGAAGGGACTCTCAATTCCTTTTCCCAGTGGCCTTTTGGCACTTGGGTCACTGAATTTTAAACACACAAATATGATAGCATTTCCTGGAGCAGTGATTCAGGATTCCTCCTTTCTCCCAGGCAAACTCATTCAAATACCTACAGGGGGGCATGAAAACTCCCTGTAGGATCCCTGGGATATTACTCATTTGTTGAAAGTTATGCACAAACTACTGCAGCTGTGCAAAGCATTCCTTGTAACACTCAAGCACAATAGTTACACGTTACACATTGCCCTCCACTGCAGTGCATAGTGTGTAACGGGGATGAAAAAACTCTTCCCAGACTGGCATTAAGTTTTATATGGGGGGGGGGGCTTTTCTGGTATAACTTAGAGGGAGAGAAGGTAATTGGCACAATTATATCTAAGATCGCTACTGTTTTCTGGGACTGAAATAATAACAGATTGTCAGACATTGGGCATGTGTGGGCTTCATGTTCTTTTATATTCAGTTAATCAATAAAAATAACTGTGAGAGCAATTTCCATGTCAAAGAGAGATTGTGTTGCCTTTTCCCACTGAAATACATCAGGTGCAGGGGGTTGTCAGTAGAAAGTAGTAACTCTGAGATATGGAAAGATGGAAATGGATATGTTCAGCCTCGTGTAGACTGACAAGAAAAAAGGAGGAAATTAGAAGAATGAATCAAAACTGACTCAGCTACCTCAGCTGTTTTTAAATGAGGCATGCCTCACCCTGTGTTGAAAAGGATGTTGACCAAGCCTCCCCCACTACCAAATCCCACTCTGTCTAATGATACATGCATGAAACTTGTTACCCCAAAATCAAGTACTCTCCCAGGGATATTGTGGCTAAATGAAATAATATTTCTCAGGTTAATCAGACTCACAATGGACAGAGTGGTGTTTAATTTCTCTGAATATCAGTCATGGTCAAAAATTTGGCTGAAAAGACAGCAATCAGGCTAGAAAGCTGCATCTTTATAAATGGGATGGGATGGGTAAGATGTGTCTTTGTGATGGATCAAACAAATGCATCAGATATACATTAGGACAATGGACAACGCCAATGCCGGTGGTGGTGGGGAGCAGCTGCAACAATGTGATGGTTTGGAGCACATCTGAAAGGGACAGCATGGAGGAAAAGTACAACAAGGGATAGATGACAGGAGAACAGTTTGAGGGTATTGAGGTTGCCACTAGGAAAGACAAACAATGGACTTCTACCTGTTGGTTCACAAGTTTGATGGGCATAATGAGGAAGCAAGTGGATATAATCTTTTCAGTTGTTTGAGAGTGCCTGTGGATCTCTCTATGTTGTGATAGATAAGATCCAAATTCAGGAGAAGGACATGTTTTAGGTGTAATAAGCAAAGAAGCATGTTAAATCTCAGAAAATGACTGGAAGTTTTCCTCCAACAAAGGATCTATATGTAAGAAACTGATTACAAAAGGTAAACATACAGAAATCTGTTCTACTTTATCTGAGGCAGATTCATTATGTAAGGGCTTGATGAAAAAAAATAAGCAGTTTTGTATCAGTCCATTACTTTTTCCAGGGTAGAGATGTTCTCCACAAGAGGATCTCCTGCAGAAACTTATCAGAATCCTAATCCTTTGACATTCATCACTCTTCTCCATGGATGCCTACAATAGGTAAATTAAAGTCTGAGACAGGCACCTAGATTTTGTGTCTTCTCAGCAGAGAGAAATAAACCCTTACAGGACACAAACCATCTCCTCCTAAGTGGATAGCTGGAAAAGATCAGATGAATCATAAGCCAAAAGGGCCTGTTTCTCTTTATTGACAGCTGGCAGTGGTACAGCTCATCCATATGATGTGTCTACGTTGTTCTCTCAGAACTGCTCAAACAATTTATTAATCACTCTCAAATTAGCAGTACCAGAATTAAGCAGAAAAAGGTTTTGGAGCACCCAGGTGCCCAGACATTAGTTTTCATTCTAACTTGGAACTGAAGACCAAAATGTCAGAAGTTGCCTGCAAAAGAGAATGAAGACTCCTCAGGGTACGTATACCTAGTGGTATGTATGGCTTCCAGACAGGCTGCCAAAAGGCTGAGGGAATAGCTTGTCAAGAAATTAGTCTGATGATGTCCATGTTCTGAGAGGAAATGTTCACAACAGAAATCTTCCCCTTTTGATATTTTGCCATGTTTCACAGTGTTGTCCTCACTTTATGGGTAAACAAAAAAAAGCTTTTCTAGTTTGGTGATGCACCTGAATTTATCCTTTTACACCAAAAACTATAACCTTCTCTCTCTGGGGGATTGAAAAACAGAAAGACTGGCAGGAGCTATAGATATATCATCTGGGAGGCAAACTATTAATTTAATAATGATGGGCTGATTATGCTTTTATTTACTTCTGCCTATCCTCTCTTGAGAAGTAGTTTTGGGGTCCTACTATACACAATGGTAGGACCACATTGTCTACCAGATCCAAGACAACTGTGAACATGTACAAAACTTTGAGATTAAATTGGGACATGTACCAGAAAGCCAGTGACATTCCTACAGTAGGATTATACCTCCTGCATGACACCCACCTTGGAGCCCTAGAGTACAGACATAGTTTTCAGCTACCTGGACATATCTGGCTCACACCTCCCTGAGTCGTCAGTGTGGGATGGGGAAAACTGTCAGGCAGGGTAGGAAACAAGGAGTCCCATGGAGCTCCCTGACACAGGTGTCTCTGCTGTCAGTGATATATTCTGGCAATAGTTGAGCTTCTTTAGGTGTTTTTAACAGTTAATGCAGAGGGATACCAGTCTATATTTCTGCAAGCCTTTGTAGAGCATGTGGGAGCTTATAAGGCACCGTGACTGGCTGTGCTGGGAGAACATTCAGATGGCTGGTCTGCTTGGGGGTTGATGTCCTGTCTGCAGAGATGGTACAACACACTTTCTGCTGACTTGTGCATGCATCCCACCTGCCCGAGTCACTCCTAGGATACTTATGCACTTCACTGTTTTGTCGAGCTCTGGCTAGGAGGCAGCTTAAGAGATCACCAGCAGTCTTCAGTCTGGCCTCCCAAACACCACTTGAATCACTGAAGCCTGATATGATCTCCACAGATTGAGGCTACAGAAAAGTCATTGCAGTTAATGTTCAGAAGACAGCCCTAGAGACCTTCAGAGCCCAGCAAGGCTATGAGCCCTCATGGAGAATCAGGGAGATCATCTGAGCCTACAAAGAGAAAAAGCAAAGAGCACCTCCTACCTCAAAGTCCTAAGAAGTTTGTACTTCCACTCTCTCCCTCCCACACTTTCCTTTGCAAATGGCAGTCTAAGTAGAAGCTGAGTATATGAATATTATTGTCTGATGCCAGCATACTTCCTAGGAGACCTTCACTAGTCTGGACGTGGCCTCTATTTCAAGAAGACTGTATCTAGGTTCATGATGATCTGTGTGTGTCCAGCTGTCCCTACATTTGGAGGGACTGAGGGACTGCTTTACCATTCAAGGATGTCCCATATGCTTTCTACAGTACTTCCCTGCTGTGTATTCTTCACTGGGATGTTTTTCTCCAGCAGGACCAGCTTGCTGATTCAGGTGGGGAGGATTAGAAGGAAAAAGGACACAATTTTTTTGCCAGGAACCCCACTGTCAAATCTCATAGTGGAACCTGAACCCACAGGCTATATCCATGATTATGGCACCAGCAGTCAGAGGCAAAGTCAAGAGTCCATTAACATGGATAAGCTGTTCATTTGAATGGCAGTACAGCTGTGCCCACAGAGCCTCAGCAAAGCATTACATACTGCTGCAAAGAACTCAGACTGAATTTTCCTCCAAATCACCACTTGAAACCTGAGATTAGAGTTCAGTAATGCCTGGCTTTAATGCCCCATGATTGAACTACTATACCTGAGGAGAGAATGGAAGATAAGGTGGATAGCAGTGGAAAAAAGTAGGGGAAAAAAAAAAGTGAGAAGCATGGCAAGACCACAGTAAAAGCCAGGAAAAAGTGACGTCAACAGATGTTTTTCTGACATAATTTCAAGTCCCTGGAAAAGTTCAAGTCCCGTCAGTGAAGGAGTCTTTCCTCAGAAATGGCTCTCCTCACAGAAGCAGGACGAAAACTTTAGGGAAATTATCCCCCCCACCCTGACATTTTGTATAGGTGAAATACTTAACTAATAAAATTGTTTGTACTTTTCCTACAAGTGAAGTTGTTAATGTAAAATTACTTAACTGCTGGCTTGTATGTTTGAATTCAAAGGAAAAAGCCTAACTACACCTTTATTTAATGAATTCAATTTTAAAAAAAAATCTAGTCTAGGGTCTCTTTCTAAGGTTTTCAGCTAAAGTAACACCCACACCAGAACACAGCAAGCCTTTGGGCCCTCAGTGAATTGGTAACAGAGGCAATATATATGTATGCCTCAATATCCCTAAAAGACACAAAAACCCTTTCAGAATGGAACTTTTTATTCTTGTTGCAAGTCTTGGTCAATTTTCATTTGAAAAAGTACTTGCAAAACTCTCTTGAGACTCAAAAAACACAGTAATTATGTTACAATAATATTCAATACATGAATTCAAACAGAATGGAAACTCCCTAATCAAAGAATGGTAATATAGTTAAACCTCCTTACTTTTTTTTTTTTTTTTGTCTAAGTGCATTGATTGCCCTAATTACAATCTACAGGGGAAGCAAATAGAAAAAAAGGTTTTGCATTCCCACTGAAAAAACAAAACCAAAAAAACAAACCACCAAACTAAAAGTGAGTTCTCATTATACAAATGAGGCTGATGGCATAGAATACAATCTGTTCTTTTGTCCCTCAGTATCAATGGATTTTTATTGACAGGGAGCATCAAGATAGAAGATCAGCTCCAAACCATCTAGCACTGCTTGACAGTCCAAAACAATGTGATACAAGCTGCAAGGCAGAAGACATGGGTGGAATAAACCCACCTGGTACATCCTTCTCTTTCTAGGTGCAGTTTAAGAAGTTATCACAAGCTCAGTGCTGTAGAGCAGCAATACCTGTGGTGATGGTGCTGAATATTTTCTGCAACCATCACCTGAAGGCTAGGCCTACAAGGAGGGTCTGGCTACAGCTTTGAGCTCCCATAAATGGGTTTTAGAAAATACTCATGCTTGTGCTTGTTCTTGCCATTTCTGAACCCTCCATCTCCTTCCTGGTATCTGTAACAATGTCGGAGTTTGTGAGTCTTCCTCCTGGAAGAGAAAAGTGATCTAGCACAGGCACTCCACTAGCTCAAGAGAAAGTATGTGTATGATGTGTTTGCCTCTATCTGTGGGACAGGGACTCCATAGAATTTTCAGAGGGAGCCTGAGAGAAATTTTAAAGCCTATCCACTTCTTCTGGATGACCAACATGCACACCAAGATCCCCTGAGACCCTTGAACATCTGCACTGAGTCACATAAGACAATGGTCATCACCAGCACACATGAAAAATGTGACTGAGAACATATAACTCTTAAAAAATTAGTACAGCTTTCATTTGCAGGAACCAACATTTCAGGTATGAGAGAACGAATTTCAGCCTGTTCTTCAGGTTAAATTTCCCTTTTGAGGCTCTCTTTTAAGACTGGGCTTTGAGCACTCCTAAAACAAATACGGGAGAAGCTTAGTCCTGTGAGCAGCACGAAGTTGGATTTTGTGATCCTTATGGGTCCCTTCTGACTAGAACTATTCTATGATTCTGTGAAAGCAATCAACATCATTGCTCACTTTTGCATCGAAAACAGGTGGAAATGAAAGGCTTCATCAGAACTTATCAGATCAGATTCCTAACTCCTGACCTCAGGGAAGAAACTGGATTTTTACTACTAATCATAACTGTTGTTTGTGTTTTTGTAATACGACATCCTATGGGAGCTGAGTCACTGAAAACAGAATCTTGCTTTTCCTGAAAACTTTATGAATGTTTCAGTGGACTGCTGCTAAATTTTGCAGCTTTGCAGTGAAAATTGATATTGGGGAGCAAAGCAGCAAAATGAGTTAATATGTGCCAGAGATATGAAAGCTATACAAGAGCTTTTGGAACCTTACCAGAGGGAAGAAAGCAGGTCTACTCATAAATAAGGAAGATATGAAATTAATAATGTCTTGAAAGTGACTGAGATAACTTACAACAGTATCAAGCCTGTCATCAGTAAGAATGTACATCAAAAAGGTTGAAATATTAGGAACAGAGAAAAACTACTCAAATACCTTGGAAAATATGAATGTACACAATCCAGCTGGTCTTGATCATATCTTAGGGCAATCACCTCCCAGAGTTATATAAGCTGTAGGCTTCACCTACACTTGAAAGTTACATCAATAAAATTGATGATGTGGCTCCATAATTGAGCGTGATTGAATTACTGCAGGTAAGCAAGTTACTGCATGCCAGCTGAGCCATGGTAGATGGCTCTGTGTACTCTCAATAAAATAACATCTATTCACTTTCACTAACAACATAAAACCAATTTACAGAAACCAAAGCAAAAAAGTGGGTGCTCCTATTCCTGTGTAAGGGTGGTATATTTCACTTTGACCTAAGTAGATTCACAATTTGTCTCAGGTAAACTAAAATGTTGATATAAGTTGGGAGGTACAAAAAGTTAAGGTAAAGCTAAGATAAAAGTAATTTACTCAACAGCTGGGTAAAAGTAAATATTACAGTGACCTTCAACTAAGTCTTTGGAAATACTCTGTGTAAAAGAACTTTTTAGGAATTAAGCGAAGGGAAAGGATATCAGTCAAGTAACAGCTCACAGGGCTTGATTCTTCCACTTTTATTTCATGAGCTGATCCCTATTTTCTAATTGATCTTCTTGCTTTTCACTCAGCAAATTGTGGAATAAAACATTTATCAAAGTCAACAGACAAATCAAATATGGCTCTAATGAACTCCACACCAGACAATACATGAACTGCTGAAGAACAAATACTGGCAGGAAAATTTGTTTTGTTAGAAGGATAAAATTAATGTAAGGAACACAGCAGATATTTGTAAATTTACCTTAGTATCAAGCATATAATTTCACTAAGTATTATCTAGGAAAAAGGTTTACATTTGCTCTGGATAGAAGATACCACAGAGAAAAGTGTTAAGTGCCAGAATGAGTTTTAGAAGCACTGTGTTTGTATACTATTGATGTTAGACAGCTTTCTCTTAAAATGAGCAACTTATTAATGAGCAAGTAAACAGCACCCTAATGAAAGCCTGCAGGTCATACTACACAGAGATTTGTACTACTGTAACCAAATCAAGCACTAGCTTACTACCATAAAGTGCTGAGATAGAACAAAAGGTATTTAGAGAGATTTAAAAGTTAGATTCAACTGAAGGCTACCCCTAATAATCCAACACATATTCAGGATGAAGAGAAGAAAAAACTGAGAGGCAACAATCCTGAAGGGTACAGAGAGAAGACAGAAAACAGCATGCATGCATTTGAAACATGAGACTGCAGCTGAAAAGGGCAGAACAAATTGATGCTGTGCATGCTAGTGCATGGTGCACAGCATGGGAGATGGCTGGCTTTGTGTTCTCATGCAGTATCTTGGAGGTATCACACCCACCTTATGTATCCTGAGAGAAGAGGGATGCTGATGAGTTTTAGGAAGCAGAAACACAGGCTGTGAGACTGAAGGATATAGGAGTGTTTGAGGCATATCATTTAATGAAGCAATGAAAAACCCAGGAAGAGAGGGAAAGAAGAGTAATAAATGGCAACTGCTTAAAGGCAATAGAAGCCTAAAGAAGGCAAATGTGGCTAACAAATGGGAAAAAAACAGATGAGACATTAGGAATGTAAAATGGTAAATGAGCTTTTTTCTTTTATTTTTACCTTCTGGAATAATGTGCAGATAATCAAAGTTCTTTGACTTGCTATTTTCCAGACTCAAGGCCAAACTCATCAGAAAGCCTTTGGTATGAGCCTCGCATTGGCAGTGAGCAGGTTAATGAGATCTAACAAATCCTCCTTTTTCCATTAATTTTACAGGGGATTTTTCTCATTCTGTACCACAGTTTCCTCAGAGTTCTGGCTATGAGATATACAAAATGAAAAAAAATGCTTGTATTTTTTCCGGATAACCATGGCTCAGTGAATATATATTGCCTGATCTATCGAGCCTTTCCCCTGTGGGAGAGTGATGTTTCCAATTGGTTGCCTAAAAAGCAGGCCCTTTCCTTTCTTTTTCTTGCCAGAAGATTTAGCATGAGTAAATGTTCCAAATCTACATTTCATTAGCTTCTCCTTCTTCAGCAGTTCTTTCAGGAGCTCAAACCACCATTTCTTCTGCCTATTGCAGAGACAGGAGTTTCTCCATAGTAACGTTTGTGTAATTAAGATCGATTTTCTCCTTTGCTAGTTTTCTCCAGACTCAACTAATCTGTCCAAAATTTCACACACATATTTTTTTTAGCAGACCATACTTTAAAAAGAGTTATAGAGGAAGTCAGTCAGGTTATTTATTAGAGGCTGTAGCTTGAAAAATATCAGGATGACTGCAGTCTTTGAAAAAAATGAAAAAAAAGTTTTGAAGGATGAATGTATCTCCAAAATTACGGTGTACAGGCCCAGGGTCTGCTTGATTCAGAAAAGTATGAGCAAGATCTGTTGCCTCTGGCTATGTAGAAATAGTTGAGAAGTAATTTTTCAAAATTAAATTGTCCAGACTTTTATGAAGGTGTCTCCTGTGGAACAGGTTAGGGATGATGTCACTGTGTGCTGTGTGTTAACGGTTGCTCTCAGAAGGGGTGTGCAGTTGTGAAGGCAGAGGGCAGGCCCTCCAGAGCTGGCTAATATGAAACCTACAGACTTTTCACATGCTGAGCTGAATGCAGGTCTTAGAATTTCCCACTGCAAAAATGAAAAAAAATAATTTTCAATGTTTCTCACAGAGTAAAATGACATTTTAAAATTGTTCTGGTTTGCTTCATTCAATGTCCTTTTATGATTGCTCCTATATTATTCAAGTGTTTTTTCTTACTTTGTAACTATTGAGGATAGCTGTGGTTAACACCCCCGATTTCTTTTTCTACGTCTAAAGACATTACCTTCTCAGAAATTAGTAGCTTGAAGAAGGTATAGTTTTTATTTCACCAGCTGTAGGGGTGGGCATCAGTTCCACATTACAAATTTCCGTGTATAATGCAGAGCTCCGGGCATTGCCCACACTGAGGTGTCCGGTGCCATTTGAAGTTTGCTGGGGAAGCTGAGCAATCTGCACAGGGCAGGCAGTGAGGACACAGCACCTAGGGGAAAGCTGGGCTGTTGTCACATAGCAGCCCAGGCCATCTGGGAGGCCCCAGGGCATCCCAAGAGACTGCAGCTACTACTTTTAGCCAGTGGGATTGTTCTCCAGGCTCTGCTGATTGCATTGAATCCTTTGGAAGCTTGAACATTTGGTGCACATACATTAACATAAATTTAGGTGTGTTCATCTGGAAATGAAACCCACCTAAAGGTCAGGATCCTGATGCATAACTTTAGGTACTTTGTGCTGTGTGAGCTGCTCTGGCATAGCTAAGATACCCTCATGGGGGAAGCAGATATGACAAAAGGCACACAGGTAGCTCAGGCTACAGTGGAAAGACAACTGAAGTTCAAGTGGGTTCCCTAAGGTGTCTCACAAGGCACTAGACATCTAAATTTCATCAGATGAATCCCACCCTGGGTATCTATGATACCTGAATAATTTTTTTTAATCTTCTCTTCTACTCAGCAAAAACTATCAGACACCTTAGATTCACTTCAGTAGTCCAATCTGAGGTGACCAGAGCGTCCCACCTGACCTGCCACTCCAACAGGAAACAGATCTCTATATGGATATCTTAGGTACCTGGGTTTACCTCAGATGACAAAGGATGCCCATATCATTGACTGAATGAAGTCCTCCTGGAGTGCTTTTGTTCTTCTTCTAAAAGGCTGAGGACTAAAACGAACTAGATGATTTGTATTTCAACAGTTCCTAGTTTCTCTGACTTGACTATGAAGGATTTTTTCATCTACTCTAGCCATCTAACACCTGAGATTAATCCCACTTAGATTGCCAGACAAGTAGCTGCTGCTCTTAAAGATTAAAACAATATATTTTTTTTTTTAGTTATTATGGTCTCCAGGTCAGCGTTTGCAACATGTAACACAAAATACATTATGGAAAATGCAAAACGGATAATCAATGACACCCCAAAATGATATAAAAATATACAAGTGAAAACATCTCTATATTATTAAAAATTAACATTAAGAATTTTGAAATCTGTATACTTTCCAAATAAAAATGTCAAGACATTTTCTTATTTAATTTCTCCACAGTAACTTTTGCAAAATTATTATCAAGAAATGTTTTGAAAATGCATTTTTGACAGCTCCACATATTGAAGGAAGGAAGTAAGAGTAAAATAATACAATGCAAAAGAACTATCAGTATGGCATTCCTGTCAGCTCCCCAGTATCATGCTTCGTAGATCTGTCTGCAAGCTACAGAGTAACTGAGACTCAGCCACTATGATTGGTATGTGTTTATTGTCAATTTCACCAGTTGTCATTTTTCTTTTAATAAACATGAGCAGTAGCTTTGATATGTCATGATATATCTCCTGCTTATGGGTACATCAGGGAATCAAAGTTAAAGTAACTGTCAGCACGAAATTTGGAGGGCATGATCACGATGGGGAAACACGAATTTCAGAATAGTAAAGAAGAAAGTACCAGTGAAATTTTCAAAGGTGTTTAATTATTGACGTAACAATGCTCACACTGGAGTAAGTAGTAAATATACTACTTGTTTCAAGAGCCAGTGTTACAGGCTTTGAAAAAAACCCTAACCTGCTGGGGAGGGATGGAGAGGGAATGACAGGCCAGATCTGAGGTCATCTGAGTTCAGAAGTTGGGGGAATGGGTTTCTTTTTGAAGGCTATTCCAAAACTTTCCTGCACTGGAAACACATAGGTAGAAGAAGATGGAAATCTCTTCTCAGCACTGAAAGTTCCCTTTGAACTATGGTGGTGTAGATCTGAAGACTCACTTTATCTCAGAATCAACAATAAAATAAAGGTGCAGGTTTTGAAATGCCTTACAATGCAGTAATGCAGTAAATGAGCACTTACTGTGTAGCCAATGGACCACCTAAGATGTGTGTTCCCACGGATACATTGCTTCAGGTTGTTCAGTTAGTGGGCTAGAAAATTCATTGAAGAGGACACTGGAAAGTATTAAAGCTGGAACTCCACCCCCATCCCTGGCTTCATCTCCCTCCCCAGAGAGGCAATCTCTGCAGGGGACTGGCATTTTTAGATGGATTTCCTTCAAGGTTGTTATGACAGGAGCTGGCTATGTATCAGTGAAACTGGGATTTTTGCTTAATTTCTTTTTTTTTAAGAAAGTCCAAAGATGTCTGCTGACTAGAGATCAAACTTTATGTTTTGTTCTTTTCTTTCTCTGCAAAGAAAGCTTGTGCACTCTTGCTGAGACAGGTTTGCATTCTCAAATTGCCTGCGCTGAGGTATTCCATATTTAGTTAATGACATTTGAGTTTTCCAGTGAGACTACCAATAGAGCTGTCCATGTTTACCAGTTATTTGTCTTGATTTCTCCTCACTTCCTCTGGACAACAATTAGTTGTACTGGAACTAATTGTGACTTTGGAATGTATTTTAACACTGTAGACAAAATAAGGACTGGGGACTTGTAGTTTTCAGGTCAATGACAAAACTCACCAAGCAGAAGCAGAATGAGACTTTGAAGCCCAAAGGTAATAGGACAAGAGCCAGCTAGAGACAGCAGTGCCCATTAATTATTAAGCCTTCATCCCCTCTCTCACCTCAATAGTATTAAAAGACTAGTATAGACACCTAAATTAAAAATAAATAGTCTATATTTCAAAGCATTCTTGAACCTTGATACTGAAGACTTTCTCTAGGGATACAGGCTGGGATACATAAAAACAGGCTGACAATCTGATGAATGGTCAATATAAATTAGAAACATCTTTCTGAATTAATCCAACACAGACAATGTTCCCAGGACATAATTTCCTCATCTGCAGCAGGAGTGATGACATCCCTGTCACCTTTAGGATGTTTGCTCAGCCAGCCCTGAGCTTGGTGCCCAACCCTGTCCCTCTGACCATATGGCAGGGAACATGACTGCTGCACCTCAATGGGTGATGGAGCTTATTGTTTCTGTGTTGGCTGTGTCTTTTTTATGGCGGGTGGGGATGGACATGGGAAAAATGTTTCATTAGTAAGAATCCCTGTCCAAAGGATGTGTAAACATCCTCATCAAAACACCATTTAGTTTTATGCCAGTCAGAGGCAGTTTACAGTGGTAGCAAATCAGTTCAACTGCTAACTAAAAGGAGAAATAATATTTAAAAATAGAGTTGTCAGGTGACGGCAGAAATATTTCTGCCTTGTGTAGGCTGTGTGATTTGAGTATTTCACATAAATATATTTAACTCTGTAGGAATCCACATCTCTCTGTCTGCTCCCTTAGTTTCTCACTGTTTGTAATTGAGACAATGACTGCTCTCCACTCCCTTCATTTATCAATGAGAGACTGAGACAATGTCCATATTAAACACTATTTTAGAAAATTTGGGAAGAATTCGGGAACCAAACCTTATCTTAAGCTGTGTATTAGTGCCTAGTCCTTTGAACTAAAACCTACACAGATTTGTTAGGTAGCTCTCCCACAGTTAAGCACTCATTTCTCACCTGCATTATAGGACCATCCTCTACAGTTTGCTGTTCTGGAGATACCCTAGGAGAGTCTATCGCAGCTTATGAAGCCAGTAAATATGGCATTCCGTTGCCTGGAACAGGGCACAGGCTTCCTGTTAACTAACAACATGGGCCCTGTGACTTCTCAGGCTTGGACTGCCTGGAAATTTATTTTAGCTAGTAACAGCAATTATATAAATAGTTTACTTTCCTTTGGCTTTTGCTTAGCTTGGTACAGCTCTCTGTTATAAGACTTCATGTTATATGTATACTTATAATACCATGTACTGATAACAAAAACAAGTAGTTCTTTCATGTGATATGATATTTGATCCTAGATGGAAATAGAACTTGGAGGGCTAGAGGCATGGGATGATAGCAGAGGCCTTAAAAGCATAGGCAAAAGATGGTGCCGGTGGTCCCAGGGCTATAAGTAGCTCATCAGTGATCAATTACTAGTCATCAGAGGTGTGCAACCTTGGGACATGGGTAAAATGGTTTTAGAATTAACTTCTATCTGATGTCTGTAAATTGTGGAATAGATATTAAGTTCAGATGTAACATGGGCTTGAAGACCAACGAAGAAAGAGAAAAGGCTAAAGGTTGTTGGCAAATATACAAAAATGACCCCAAACGGATCCAAGACTGAGGAGGAAGAAATGATCAATGTTGCACTCCAATTGGAAAACTCACTTGTACACCCCCAGAAGCTAGCAACCTCAGGGCCCTTGAGGGCATTGGGAGGGTGGGTACCAGAGAGGGGTAGATATTCAAAAGTTTGTGTGTATATTATTTAATGTTACACAATTTGAACTATTACTGTTAGTAACATCATAACTGATAATTCTTTGACTAGGCTGTTAAGACTAATTTGATTAACTATAAATTCTTGGCTTTGCCTGTATGGTGTGTTCATTTTGCTCATAAAAAGACTTTGAGCATAACAAATTAGTGATAATTCAAGCAAGCTATTCTGTAACTTGGGTACAACAAGCTGCTAACACCATGTATCCCAGAAGCTCTTAAGCACCTTTCGTACATTTAGGGATTCTAGCCTTCTGCTACCCTTTTGCTCATTTCACCATGGCAGGATGTTGTAATTTATTTGACATGAAGGTGGCAAGAGAGAAATTGAAAGGCACAGAACTGTAAGCAAGAAGAAGCAAGAGACTGGATGAGTAACTACCTTACATCAGTTGCCACAGTCCTTAGACTAACAACTTTTGCAGGGTAGTGCAAATGCAGCAGGGGTACGGATGATTCATGGAGGCCTACTGCATCATGCTGATCTTGAACACACGGTATCAGCAAACCCATCCTCAGCCATGCTGTGCTCCAGCTACACGTTGCAGTGAGATCTCATTGACAGTGGAGGAGCAGTATGTTCATTTCTGGGTCTTTGCCTGGTCCAGTACTGGGTGAATAAGCTTCTCAAGAGGCTTGTCAGGCTTGACTCTTTCTAACGTGTGCCCAGGGGCTTGTCCTTGCTGAATCCATGGTGTGTGTCATTGTGATGAGGTGCGCAGTACCATGTGCCATGTCTGGCTGAATGTGTTCCACAACACCCTGAACATCATTTAAGAAGAGCATCCTGCTCAAGTGTGTTAGGATGTTTGTAGGAGAAATACTCTGACCCTGATGTCAGGGAGAGGGAAGGGCAATGGAAGGCCAAAACTGTTATAACTGTGAAGGGACAAAGCCCGCTAAACATAGTGGGAAATTTATTTCAGAGATCTGGAGTTATCCTCATCTTACAAAATATCATCCTATTCTTGTACACAAGATTGGTGTGGAGGGTGTGGTGATACTCTAAGCTCAGTGGTGGCATTTATTCCCTGTGCAGCAACAGATGGTGTCTGATCCATGGATCCCTGCCAGGAGTTCATCAGCTGTGTGTTCGGGTGGCTCAAGTCACTATCTGTGAGATTGGTTGGTTGGTTTGGCCGAGTAAAGAGCAAAATCATCAGCATGGCTTGCTGCACATTTCACAAGCTGCTGGCGACTGATGTGGCTGAAGGTAGGCCAGGTGCTCTGCTGGCCCCCACCTAGCCTTAGGCAGTTGTGAGGCATTGCTTAAGCAACAACAGCCTCTGGGGAAGGAAGGGACAGGTGTAAGTACAATGCAATACACACTCCACAGACACCATGACTTAGTGTCTCTGTCTTGTCTACAGATTTTCCGTCTAAAGCCCTTTTCTTAATTCATGTCCCCTTCCCCTGTCCTCTGCAGTGAACAGCCTCCTCTGTTGATCACCCTGAGGCCAACAGCAGAATGCTCAAGCTAACCAGTTTACCATAGATGTCTCTAATCTCTTCTCTTGGTTAAATGAGTTCTTCTGTAAGAAATCTTATATCAGTGATGAGCGCGTACAGGTAACTCTTATTCCATGCTGAGAACCATCTATTTCTCTCCCTTCCAAACAGTAGACACACCAAAGGATTGTGGTGGAAGAGACATGTAACAGTTGACACCCAGGTCTCCATGGAATGAGACCTGTCTTGGGAGACCTCCTCAGACAGGCATAACTCCTGAATGGGCGAATCTTACAGTCTGCTTCAGTTGTAAGAGCAACAGGGACAAGAATATTATCATCAAAGAACTGGATTAATAGTGTAGGATCACCTACTTAATTGTGGTCCAGTGCAAGCATAGTCATAATATGAAGTATGAGAAAGCTACTGTTCTTCCAAAAAGAAGTAGCTTGGCAGAAGGGTGCATAAGTCAGCCAAGCCACAGGTAACAGGTGCCTTAAATGGGATATTTGTCCCACTGGAGGAATAAAAATGCTCAAAAGAGGGTTTGGTTTGGCTTTGCTTTTTAAATAGAAGCCCACTCTTTTTCAAAGGAGACTTCTCAGTGATTTATTTATTTTGGTTAAGCTTTGAATGAAGGTCATTCTTGTTAAGATTTGCTTGGTCTATATGTCCACAGGGATAACTGATTGCCAGCCAGGCTATCCTTGATTTGTGAGGCCAGGTCTTATTAGTCATAGTCACAGTCAGCGGGGGGGGGCTGATGCAGCATCACCTAGAATCCACTCAGAACATCAATATTTCTGCAAACCCATGCTGACTTTCTGCAAGGGAAGCAAAAACAGAGCCTCTGTATTTATGAGCAAAGACCTGTACTGGAACTAGTAGTGGCACAAAAGACCTCTGTGCCCTAGACAGATGAGTATATGGGGCCAAGTACTACTGAAAACTGCAGGGGGAAACACATTCCAGAGTATGGTATCTGACGCATTTATTCACCAAACAATCACTGGGAGAGCTGAGGCAGTGTTATTTTAGATGTGGTTTTCGAGAGTCACAGGAATGTCATAGAAGGTCACGGATGATAGTCTTGTATTAAGTAACAACAGCTTTTCTACAGAGAGCAAACTTTGATGAATTAGGAAAACTGATTAGGAAATTCAAATGATCTGAGAAATCAGGGACTTGAATGCTGAAGTGATTTAGGATTTATTCAGATCAAAGTGACTAAAAACTGTCAGGCACGTGCATGACAAGCAAGCTGCAGGCTTCCTTGAATTAGTAATCTCCCCCTCCTTTACAAGAGAGGTATTAGGAAGAAGTAGAGATCTCTGAAGAAGTGAAAAAAGCTAGATCAGCTTAGGCTATGACTATATTACTTGCCTGGGAGCATCTCCAAGTTCCTTGGTCTGTGTCTATGTTTCTGATACATCCCAAATCTTGTCCCTTTTTCTTCCTCCAAACACACTCTGACTACTACGATGAGGCACTACTACTCCTACTACGATGAGGCACTACTACAATGAAAGCACTTCTTCTTTTAAACACCAGCTGGCTGCCAGCACTGGCCTAAAATGCCTTCATGTTGCACTCCCAAATCAAAGGTGGTGGGAGGTTACTCTCAGTTGGTTCAAAGGTGCTTGTCCCAAGAGCAGAGACTGCCTTATAAGAAAGCTCACCAAAGTCAGCAGAGACTGTGATATTAGATAATCTCTGTTGCTGAAATTGGGATGAAATAAGGTATTATAAACTGAAGCAGAGCGCCTGAACATTTGACATTGAAAGACTCAGGAACAGATGAATACGAATTGACTGTGAATTGACTCCAGAGGCTGGAGGCAAAAAAAAATTTTAGACATCAAGGCAGAGCAATTCCAAAGCAACCTTTCAAAATGATGTAGGGAAAAGAAAAAAAAAAAAGCTGATTTTCAGATGAGGCTTGGCTGAATTATGAATATGTCCATAAGGAAATAACCAGTGAGAGAAAAAAAGGTAGTTCAAAATTTGCTGGAAGATTTTTATTTTAGATGTGCAGTTTCCTGTAGGCTTAGCTTGGATGATATTCCTGCAAAGGAAGCACTTCAGCTTACAATTAGTCCTACTTTGATCTGGGCTGTCCTGCACAAGAAGAATAACCCAAGAACAGTTTCAGCTCAGGACTGGGAAGCACTCATGGATGATAGGAGAGTCAACTGACAGCCCACAGAGATTTCCATTCTTTTTGTCAAGTACTTGCTTCCTTTCTCATGAGGTGTGAAAACTGGTGATATGCTTCATTAAAAAAAAAAAAGCCTTTGTGGGGATTGTTATGTTAAAGTCATGAGCGCTACAAGTCACATTGGTTTTACCATGGCAAGTTGATTGTCTGATGTTACTTGCATTGGTCTTCACAAGTTTGCTTCCTAGGCAGAGTCAGACAAAGAGCGAGAAGGCAGGAGGAAATTCAGGCTCCTCTCACAGTTCCCAATCTTCTCTGGCTTCCTGGACCTGATCCATGGACATGGAGACCAGCAGAAAGTCTAGGAAAAGAGCAGGAGAATAGGAGTCTAAAGTTGGGTGGTGGTCATGGAGAGTGGAGTTGAAGTAGCCCACTTCCATAAATATTTGATAAGTATACTTGTGTATTTAAAATAATTCCTTTTAGCTGCTGGTTTAGTTTATGCTGGATGGGCTAATGGATTTGCTAAAGAGATGTCAGTAGCAATAAAGATCTTAATGGTATTGTCATAAGTGATAGCTGTTCGTCGGGTGATCCTTTATTTCACAAGACAGCATCTCTATTGACCATGTTCCTTCATGGATGTGACCTTGGTTGCTTCCTGATGTATTATGCATGAGGTAGATATCCCAAAGTCCCCTTTGCAGACAGGCTAGAGAAATTTACTTTTACACTAGAGCCTTGTAATGAACTCTCAGCTCACATCATCGCCAAGATATTAATATGGGAATTTACTTTCTATTATTACAGGAGGCATTCTCACTTATATGTTAAGTAGCATAAGTCCATTTATTTCAGACATCTCACACATTCTAAACTGAAGTAGTGTAGGGCCTGTGAGCATCCCCTTTTGTACTCAAAAACACACACAAAAAAGTTCTTGTTCTCATTTTTACCCTGTTGATGAGTATGAAACAAAATATAACATGTTGGAAGTTAACTTGTGAAATAACAATTATGTTTTTTAGGGTAAAGTCATAGAGTAATTGATTACATTGACATTCTCAATGTATTGCCCCTCTGTGGGACAGAGTAACATTTCTCACTCCTGCTCTAATCTCTTGCAGCACCACGCCAACAGACAATGAACTTGAGGCTATTGCTTAGTCTGAGTTACAATAGCTTTTGAAAACAATCAGATGACATATCTTGGAATCCATCTCTGCTTTCCCGTTGGTGTTTGATAAGTAGCATATGTACATTTTCTCAAGCAATAGGCTGAGAGACCCCAACATCCTCCCAAGAGGTTAGCACAAGTATGAGTCTTAAAGCAGTGATGTTTCCCGCTAATTGTAAACCATTCTACTAATTTTACAGTCTTAAGACATTTATTACAGTCATGCTTTACAATAATTTAGCCCATCATAGAGAATATATAATCATTTCCCCTCTGTAATTTTGAATAAGAAAACTGAAAGAAACCCTACAATACTGAGTTTCATACATTCAAAAGCAATTTCTATATAACCCTCTAAGGTTTTATCTTAAGAAAATGCATCTAGACATAAAGACAAGACTCTGCATTTCAAGAGGCTTTCCATGACAGAAAATGCCATAATTTTCTTATGGCTATTCCACAGGTTCAAATGCCATAATTTTCATATGGGTATTCCACAGGTTCCTTTAATTCTTTGGTGTAAATTTAATTATTATTAGTTCTACTAAGATCAGTTTCTGAGAGATGGTTCAAGACTCATACAGATTGCTGCTATGCAATATCTAGATAAGGTTCATACAGGAAAGAAAAAAAAAAAACCTCTCAACCACCAATCCTGCTTCATTCTGTATAATGATTACAGTCAGTGTGCAGGATTGAACTCTTCAAAACCTATTGAATTTTACTATCACACCACCACCCTTGAGCTTTACCTATATTATTATAGAGACATCTGTGTGTGCTTTTGCGATATATCATTATGCAAAGCAGTGATATGCAAACAGTAATTTCCACATCTGCATCTTTGAAGGCTGCTTTGGCTTCTGTCCATTAGTGTTTCATTAACTGCACTAGACCAGGGCACTTCCACACTTGCAATGAAAGCTTCAGGAAAGCACAGGGTGACCAGCTATCCCGTGCTTTAAATTCAAAGCCAGAAAGGTGCCCAGGAACAGCAGTAGGGAGATTTCAACAGCCAGAAATATTAGCTTTCTGATATTTGTTCCTCACCCCTGCTCACATGAAATCCTAGCAAAAAAGTAATATTTCTGCAAGAAAAAAGCTGGTTTTTGTGGACTCTGACTAAATTCAGACTTTATCATGATAAAGATGGCAAGGAGAGGTCATATCTTTTGCTAGACAATTTGATATAGTTAGAAAAAGGACAGGGAAACTTTCAGGTACACCAATAGTTTTCAGGTTTGAAACACAAACTAAAATGCTTACGCTTTCCTGATGGCATGAAGTATGATGGCTTTCCTTTAGTGGCATGAAGTATTCTCTGTGCAATAGCAGATCAACCTGGAAAGGATACAATATCCTGTTAGGGATATTGTTAATGTCCCTACCCAAAGGAAAGTCCAACTGTATCAGTAAGAAGCAAACTGTCTGAATGTAGTGGCCTCAGCTACCCAGAGTAGCTTCTACCTCAGGAGTGAGTTAGAAGAAAGGAATGCCTAATTTTTCAACAAAAAAACAAAACCAAAAAAGCCTTTTAGAGTTAGTTCTGGGTGACAATAAGTGAAGGAACGTGTCACCAAGGGGACACCATTGGGGTATGAGCCAAATATAAAAGCAAGCTGAAATGCAGCAGTTTGGTATAACCTACATACCAAAGACTCTCTTTTTAAGGGCACATTTTAAGAAAACTTTAATGTTTACCTCCCTCACCTTCTGCTAAACGCAAAACCCTTCAAACCACAAAGAGCTGATGTGCTGACCACTTGTGAAGTGTGAGTGTATTTTTTTATTCCCATTGGCAGGAGGAGCACAGGAGGAGAAATGTTAGCAGTTTTATGCTGAGACAGTTATGCTGAACTGATTAAAAATGGATGTTAAGATTGGCACTGTTAAGTCACGTTGTCAGGGCTTTATTTGGTGAGACTCTTGAAGTCAGCCAGAGTGAGTGGACAGCAGGTGGTGGGAGTTGGGCTGCCAAGGCACATCAGTGGGAGACTGGTACTCGCCATAGCAAGTGGGGACAGACTGACTTTTATAATCCACAGCAGCAGCTATAAAACTAGAGCTTTTAGACTTTAGATAATGGCTCACTGCTCATTTTTATTTCACCCCTACAGGTATTTTCTGGGGATGATTAAGCAGGCCAACACCTGTAAATCATGCCATATTTCCTGTATTGAGGGATTAAGGCAGATCTTTTAATTCTCTTTTGTAACTCCTATTTTCATCTTCCTACCACCTATCTCCAGTGGTCAAGTTGGAACACCTTAAAGTAGAATAGAGAAAAATGGATTTCCTTGAGATATTCCATTTATTTTGCTGAATCTGAGGCCTAAAATAACTCATAGAAGTCGTCTTACAAAGACCCTTTTAGTAGGAGTATTTGATCTTAAAATTTGGGCTGAGTGGCACATACACATAAGACATATTTTGAAAAAAGACATTTAAAAAAATCTGAGAGATTCAGTATTCGGTTAATTCATTCAAGCAAACAGCTTCCAAAATGTGTCATAATCACATTTTTAAACTCATCGTTTATGGAAAGATTGAAAAAAAATAGATTTCTCTAAGGAGGTTTTACCGTTAAAAGATCACCCTTACAAAGATAACTGATTTGAATCGATTACCTAGCTATACCCTTTTTCTCTCCTTCTCTGCAGCTTTTAGAGAAATCTGTTGCAGGCAGATTTCAGTGACTCTCAGCCCAGCAAACAAATCACCAAGGCAACCTTGACACTGATGTCTGGAACTCTGTATGGAGAGAAACAATAAGCACCTTATATCAGTATCCTGAGTCTAAAACCCATTCAGTATTTCGTAGTACACACAGCAAAATTGGCTTTTGAGTCATTTGCGTGTATTCTTGTGTGCTCACTGATTTTTTAAAAACTTTTGCTGCTATTCCATAGATCCTAGACGCTTCTTGAATGCTGTACATCCATAGGCTCTTGTCCATTAATCTCTCAGAGACATCTTAATTAAAAGAGCCTCCCCACTTCAAAATCTTTAGCTGCTAGTCTGCCAGTTCTAGAGTTGAAAATAACTGTGTCTAACTGGAAATGTGTCTATTGAATCAATAGAAATGGATGGTCTAGTTGAATGCATCTAACTTACCTGCGTGAGGAAGTAGATGTTTTTTAAAAGCAGTCATTGGATCAACGGAATAGCATTTTGGTTGGTTGTCTCCTCTACGTGTGTGATGGGTTTGCCCTTGGCTGGGGCCCAAACCACACACCCACTCACACAATTCCCACTCCCCCCATGTGAGGATAGGGGAGAGAATTAAAGGGGTAAAGGAAAAAAGAACTCATGGTTTGAGATAAGGACAATTTAATAACTAAACTACAATGATATTGAAAATAACACTATATACAAATATACAAATGAGTGATACACAGTGATGCTGCTCCCCCCTCCCCCAATAACCAAGGCTCAGCCTGTTCCCAGCTAATGATCCCGGAAGCAGGGAGAGTCCCGAAAAACCGCACTCATGGAACAAAGATAACAGTCTGAGTGTCCCAGACCAAGAGCTGACCGGGGTGTGGGGGGTAAGGCCCTGGGAGAGCGGCCATCTGGAGCGAGATGATCCGGACCCAAGAGAGATCGGGAACCCAAAGGGACCTGGAACAAAAGGGATGATCTTCTGGAGGGGTCTCACCTGTATACTGGGCATGACGTGTATGTTATGGAATAGCATATTGGCCATTCTGGGTCTCAACTCTGAACCTAAGATCAAATCCTAGGCTAGGAACCGGCTGTGCTTCCTCCCTTGTCTGCTGACCTTGGCAGCAGCACAAAACATTGCTTCTTATCAGCTTTCTTCTGAGCACAAATCCAAAACACAGCCTTTTGCTAGCTATTATGAAGAAAGTTAACTCTGTCTCTGCTTAATCCAGGACAACGTGAAAGTTACATATTGATGCAAGAATGTTATCCTGGAATAAATTAATTCAAAAAAACATTTTTCATGCTATTTAAGTGACTGTATCATTGTTTAGCCAGACTGAAAAAAAACCCCAAACAAAAAATCCAAAAAACTGCAAAATAAAAATCCTCTTATCAATTCACTTTGTCAGCTTGTATTTGATTCTGCATTATGCGTTGCAGTTCCTACATCACATTTGTGATGTTTGAGTCTTCCTCAGAGTGGATGGGGCTTTGCAGCCATAATGTGCAGCTCTTTCACTCATGTTTTTTATTTCCTTCAAATATGAAATCAAAGAGGATCTTGAAGTAGAAATTTGTGACAGTAGTATTTTACAGGTGCATTTAAATCAAAGCTTAGGATATACAGGACTTTTCTTGAAGCAAAAATTTTGCTTAGGGAGTACCTGTAAGCCACAGAACGTGTGTGTCCACTTGAAACCAAGACAAGAAGCCAATTTGCCTTTCAAAACATGCTCTTTCCTGGATCTCATAGCGGCTTTAATAATGTGCTAACATGTTACATGCACCCATACATTTTAACTAACATTCAAAAAGCTTATTTCAAGAGATCTGTACAGTTCAAAGCAGTCCATTTCGTTTTATCCGTAAAGCTAAGCTTCGGGAGTATAAAACTCGACTGAGAAATGTGATTTTTCTGTTATTTCTTTAAAAAAACTACAGACAAATCCTTTTAGGTAAGATGCAATTCTTTCTGCAGTCACTGCTGTTGATAGGGTACATATTTGGTATTTTCTGCTGCCCTGAAACAAATAAAAGAGAAATACAAGTTTTCCTTGATGTGTGGATTGCACCCTTGTATAAAATCCTTTCATACAGTAGGTCATTTAAGAAAGCAGCAGACTCCCACTTAAAATCAGCAGACAATTGCTTTCTGCTGAGTGACTCACCCTGCGAAGCAGTATGCCTTATTGTTGAGACTTCTGTTTTTAATTTTTTTCTCAAGTTGCCCTGAGTGCTCAGAGATGAGCCCAAGAAGTCTGGCTATATACATCATGTGTTGCTTGATGCCATCTGTTTTTATGGGATAATGAATGACTTTTCAGGTGTCATTCTCATTGGTGTTGATGGCACAAACCAGCTACTTTCTTCTAGTCATCTTTTCTCACTACCTTTTCCATCAGTCCTTCCATTGAGTAGTAACCCAGTTACCTTCAGGAACAGGAAAGCTGACAGCTTGCCAGCACTGGTCTGTTGGGACATGGATCGACATGTGAGGGCTTGAATATTTCTTTGCCAGGGTGCAAGTATTTGTATGTATGTATATATAAAAATATATATACATGCACAGGTGTATGCATGTGTTTTTGTGTGTGTTTAAAACACACTGCAAGAGGTCCTGCTGTTCAGGAGGATGCACACATTACAACAGTGACCAGGACCACTCAGAGATCTCAGGTGCCAAAAGGAAGGGGTTTGTCTCCCTTGGCAGATGGAGCCACTTACCTGCTTTCAGGCCAGGAGCTAGCCCTCTTCAAGCTGCCTGTCAGCCAACCCTCTGGCATCCTTACAGAACCATCTCTCAAAGAGTTAAGGTTGAAAACCTGCTCTACCTCTTCCCATCAGCCTGCAGCAGGGGGAGGAGGTAGAAGAGTCAGGAGTGAAGTTGAGGCTGGGAAGAAAAGGGGGTGGGAGAGTGTTTTTAGTTTTTATTTCTCTCTGTCCTACTCTGTTATCAATTCGTAATAAATTGAATTAATTTCCCCAAATTGAGTCTGTTTTGCCCATGACGGTAATTGGTGAGTGATCTCCCTGTCCTTATCTCAACATATTAGTTTTTTCCTTTTCATTGTATTTTCTCCACCTGTCCTACTGAGAAGGGGGAGCGAGAGAATAGCTTGGTGGGCAACTGCCAGCTAGTCAAGGTTAACTCACTACAGTCCTTTGAGGCATAGAATTTAATTATTAATGACTACAATTTTTAGATGTAATTCTCAGGAAAAGGTGGTCTTCTAACAGCATCTTATTTGACCACTCCAGCACACTTTGCTCATCATCCCAGGCACCTCCTCCACATTCCCATCGTTCTTCTTCAAACAGCCTGAAGGAGGGAACGTTTCTATTCCCCAAATACAGGACAGCCAATATAAATCTGTGCCTTCATACAAAATGTTTCATTCCCCCTACTCCTCTTTTTAGTTAAACCTCTTATCTGGACAGCCTTAACTAATCTGCCCCGTGGAGTTGCTCAGCAGGACTTGGGAGCAAAAAAAAGCTTTGCTACAGCTGATGTGTCTTTGCTTTAGTCCATGCATCACCACCTCTCTCTCAGTTCCCATACTTACTTTTAAAGTGGACCAGTGCAAGCTCTTGTTTTGCTCTGAACTCTTGGCTAGGCATTTATGGCAGGGTAAGGAAGAAGTCTATCTTAAAAGCACTGCTGAGACATTCACTCAAGGATTCAGGGCTCCCCTTCCTTCCCTGTGATGTACCCCAGTGCTCAAAGTGGCAGGAGAAAGCAGTATGCTTTCCTCAGAGAAGCCAAGAAGAAAGGTTACACTCCCAATTGCTGCAACTTTGTCTGTGACTGCACTGTGATAATTTTATTCCCTTCTCACTATCTCCAGGTGACGTGATCCTGGCATTCTCCTCAAGAAGACTGATAATAGCCTGGTCCCAAGGAGCATGAAGAGAAAACTTGAATGACATGGGTCTTTATGAACAAAAGAAGACGTGCCTTTGTTTCCTAGGTGTATATATAATAGGAAAGTCAGGTGGGAAAGGACTGTCACTGGAACAAGTTCCTGGCTGCAAGTGAAGCCAGTAGCAATGAATGTCAGCCAGATATATACCTGAACAAAGCAGGGAAGAGCGATGAGTCATTCTGGAGCAAGAGAAGAAGCAGAATCTTAGTTATGCATTTTAATGTCATGCGGGGTGGACTTTCTTCTTTTTGAGGGAAGGGGTCAGCATTTTATATTGGATCCTCACTTCGTACACAAGCGGTAACTATTACCTTAAGAAGATTTGAATTAAATATTAGCCAATTTAAAACTATGTTCCACAGGGAGATGTAGTTTATAGATGGCTCCTGTGCCAAGAATTTTAATATCTGAAAACCATCTGACAGATTGGGACTGGAACACAGGTATGCAAAGCGCTGAGAGGATCAATAGCACTATTCAGCTTTAATTTGGCCTGTGGTGCATATTCTGGCCAAAACCCCTTCAAACTTTTTTATCTTAATGGCTGAGATCTGGAAAACAAGGTTTTCATAGCATGAAGGGATATACTCTGGAATTTCTTCTGCTAGGACTATTTAATCAACATCAGAACAACACAATTATTCAAATGTGTTTTACATGTATTGTGCAAAGACTCCTTGAGTATTGTTCTGCTCAGGGACTCCAGCTCTGAAATCTGTCTATGTTGCAGACAAAGACATGATGGAAGGTTGTGTAAACACCCAAGCTAGCTTTACCAAATGCAGTTGAATATTGATATTAGCTTTCCAAGTACTTTCCTCAGGTCCCAAGTTGACTTACAGCCTGCCCTAATCCACATTTTGCTGCAGAAGTCCTCACTGCATAGCCAACTTTGCTATTATAAGCTAAACATGAATAAGCTGAGGCTACACTGAGGTCACATCTTTGGCTGCAGCATAAACTCACTGTGAAATAGGAATGACATGTAATCAAGAAAGTCCTTATACTGGACACAGAACAGTCCAGCTCAGTGGACTCCATCAGTTCTCAGGGTGTTTGGAATAACATCCAGAGATTGCATGTCTTGATCTTAAAGTCCAGGCTATCATAAGGAAATTTGCACAAGTATTCATAACCCTAAGGCAAGGCACGACCTTTGTTATGCAAAACGAGAGAGTAAACTGCCTCAGTGCATGTCTGTTCTTCACCAACAGGGCAAATCCACAATCAGGATTGCAAAGAAGGAGCTGTTGAGACAGGGTTTTTCTCAACAGTGCTCAAGCACTTTTGACAACTAACCAGATCCAAAAGTGTTTTGGAAACTAAGGCTCTAGCTCAAATCTGTTAAACACAGGAGAGGAGGGGTTACTGGGTGTAAAGCTGTTTTGTTAGTGTTGATGGTCAGAAGGATGAGAGAACTGACCCATAGAGAGAAAACCAGAGAGGAAAGATCAATTTGTTTATGAACACCCATCTCAGTGTTTGCAGAATTAATGAAGCCTGCCTTCCAATGGGTGCATGTCTCATGGTCTATTGACTTTTTAGTTAAATTATACTAAGGCTGCAACATGAGCTCAACCCTTTTATCACCCTGGTGATCCTACATGGGAACACTACCTGAGTGGAGTCTCTCAGGCCTAAGGAGGTAAGAACTAAGACCAAAAAACTCCCCACACTTTCCCTGCATAGTTGACCACTAAGTGAGTGAATAATATTCTGTGCTCCAATTCCTTAGGAAAATAAGGTAAAAAAATGGTAATTGAAACAGGCAAATGAGTTTCTGATAAAACTCTGTTTACTATAGAGATCCCTCGAGTTATGTATTATGTCTGCTTCCATCAGCCTTTATCTCTTTTACTTTTCACTGTGCAATCTGCAGGAGAAACACTGTGTTTTCTGCTGGTCTGAAAAGCACCTGGAATATTTTAGGTCCAAATGGAATAAAAAAAAAAAAAAAAATAATAATAATGACTCTGGATGGATGCTAGAGAGCAGGACTTTTAGTTTGAAATCCTAGAACCAATGGATGTCAGGTATAGGCTATTGACCAGAACTGTATTCAATTTACAACCCTATGCATCTGCAAGAAATCCATTACTTTCTGCAGGAGTACTTCGGGGGGCTTTAAATTTTCACCTGAGTTGCTGAAATCAGAATTTGACCCAGGTTGGCAGATATTATAGGATCAGAAAGCAGGAATAAAAAAGCAATAAATCAAATACCAGAGAGCAGAAGGGAGTTCAACCTCTGACTGGTGAATTTAAGAAAGTGTACTTTAAAGTAGGGGTCTCCTTTGTAGTAGTCACTTTTCATTAGATGATTTTCCTCTTAGACCTCCTCCCACTTTCATGCTGGCATGCCAGTTACACCCACTTTTATCTACTACACTTAGAGAGGGGAACGGATCTTTCCCAGAGCTATGCAGAACTGAAGTCATATATATTTCAGCCAGGAATCTGACAACCTTCTCCTGACATAAGTGACTGCATTTTACAGCTTATTGCATCTCTGTGTAGAATCGAGATAAACAGGTGAGTCACCCTGGATGCTGGCACCTGGACAGGCTTAATTGTGCAGTGTACCTTCGCCCTGATTTTATTTCCTTAAACTACACAGGTACCTTTCACGCTTAGTCAAAATGAAGATTTCATTTCTTGTCCCCACCTTTCCTCTCTTCCTTGATGCTGTGGAACTGCTGAAAGAAATTTGACTTAAATAAACAAACACTTAAAGTCATCCAGAAGGGAAGAATCTCCTTGCAAACCCCTCAGAGCTGCCATAACCACCTTCTTCCTTCTGCGGATTCTGGAGACTGGAGGGCAGGCAGATGAGAACTTGCTCTTTTATTGATGTGTTTACAAGTCATTGGCATTTTCAGAGACCATGCTTGATAGTCTTGAGTACTGATCATTGGCTACATTAAGTTGCTTTTTTTTTTTTTTTAATATATGCCTTGCCCTTATTCACGTGTGTGCTCTCACTTCGAGGTGAAAAGACAGCAGCCCAGAGGAAGACCTGTGAAAAGAGAATATGACGTGGAAACAAGGGAGTGATGCTTAGTGATGGGCTGTATATTTATGCACCCTATTCAATATAGTTTATAAAACATGCAGCAGACAAAAACATTGTAAGCAGAGTAGCAAGAAGTGATTCTTAGCTCTTTTTCTACTCAATATTATAAATACTTGGAGAGGAGAAAGATCCATCTTTATATTTAATTCCTTTAGCTAATCCAGCTGACTAAAGGTGCATAAATCTGCTTGCTCTCACTGGCTTTTTCAGTTTTGCGATGGTGACCCATCACTTGAATTCTCCTGCAGCGTAATCAAGGATAATTAGTAACTGTTCTAGAACATTAGCTGTAAAAAGGTTTTTATGGATCTGCATTGCCTCCTTCACGTTCTTCTGCTACTCATCTTTCATGGGGAGCTATCTTGTGTGTACTGTAGATAGGCCTCTTCATCTCACCATACACACACTCTGCAAGAGTGAAAAAAATCTTTATACTGAAAGGTGATGAAGTTCTGATTATGCAGACATATTTAAGTATCATGGCAACTTTCACTACTAGCAAAGGAGAGTTATGATTATTGAAAATATGGAGGTTTATAGGAACCTCAGAAAAAATGCTTAGACTGTTCTTGGGACTAGTTATATCTAAACATATGAACTGACGTGTCTTACACAAGAATCTCAAGTTTCTGAGCTTAACTGCAAGGTTACTTAGCCATAAGCTAGGTCAGAAGGTTGCAAATAAAGCACTCCCCAAAGTATTTTGGTGTCTATCATTCGTTGTCTGGACAGCAGAAGACATTCAGAAATGGTCTTTTCACACCTCCTCTTTTCTTTTTTAATGGATGGAATTTTAAACTGTTGTGAATCCACACTCTGCTCCACAAATACAGGATAAGCAGATTGAGAGCAGCCCTGAGGAGGAGGACTTGAGGGTGTTTGTTGATGAGAAGCTCAACATGAGCTGGCAGTGTGCACTTTGCAACCCAGAAAGCCAACCGTGTCCTGGGCTGCATCAAAAGAAGCGTGACCAGCAGGTTTGGGGAAGTGATTCTGCCCCTCTACTCTGCTCTCGTCAGGTCCCACCTGGAGTACTGCATCCAGATCTGGGGACCCCAACATGAGGAGGACATGGACCTGTTGGAATGAGTCCAGAGAAGGGCCACGAAGATGATCAGAGGGCTGAAACACCTTTCCTATGAGGACAGGCTGAGAGAGTTGGGGTTGTTCAGCCTGGACAAAAGAAGGCTCCAGGGAGAACTTACAGCAGCCTTCCAGTACTTAAAGCAGGCCTAGAGGAGAGACAGAGAGGCACTTTATCAGGGAGTGTAGTGATAGGATGAGGGATAATGTTTTTAAGCCAAAAGAGGGTAGATTTGGGTTAGATATTACGAGGAATATTTTTGCTATGAGAGTGGTGAGGCACTGGAACAGGCTGCCCAGGGAAGCTGTGGATGCCCCATCCCTGGAGGTGTTCAAGGCCAGGCTGGATGAGGCTTTGAGCAACCTGGTCTAGTAGAGGGTGTCCCTGCCCGTGGCAGGGGGCTTGGAACTTAATGATCTTTAAGGTCCTTTCCAACCCAAACCATTATATGATTTTATAATACGTAAGCTGAAATACCTTTGAAAGTGAATTTCTGTAACCAAACAAGATTATCTAGCACAGCAATGTAAACACAGAATTGTTAAATATGCTGAAGTCAGGGAAATGTGTATGTCATAGAGTTTGTGCAGTACAATATCATTGCAAGTTTAGTGGATGAGTAATTTGCCTTGATAAATACAACATATCATTATCACACACGTGGCCCTTATACCCAGTTCTGAGAGGCCACCAAGAAGGTGCTGATAGGGTGTTGACAAATATGTTCAATCCAAAAGACTGAGGCCTGAAGGCAGACTGGCTCTTTACAAAGGCAGGTTTAATCATTTAACAGTTCGAGCTGTCACTACATTGTTTTCTGAAACAATATTTTTCTCCCCCTAACTACCTTTAAGTAGCTTTTTGCTTTCTGCAATGGGGCTCTAAAGAAAAATCATTATCAAGGATGTGTGCATCTGTGCGAACCCCAGCTTCCCTGCAGTGATTTTTAAACTGAGTATTTCTACAGAAAACTTTACACTTGTGCCTACAATGTCCATGCAAGAAAAATAAATCAATAGGAGAAGCTGAGTGACTGAGCTATGGAACTGTCCACACTGAATAGTGGTTTGATCTCATGGCACTAACCCTCTTAACTCATCCTATAACTCTACATCCTAACTGCAGCTGGACTGGGACCAGGGATCTGGGCACTGTAACTGGACAGATCTGCAAGGGATTGAACACTGGCAGCTGGCTCAACCAAGGGAGGTAGCCCATTCCTTTCACTAGGGCCTATGCCATATACTCTGTCACTGCCTCTGGTCCTGAAACATGATTGCCCTCCTCTTATTGCAGAGTGTGCTGAGCAGCCTGCAAAGATCTTATGTGCACACAGGTCAGTTTCTCAGACTGAACCTGTGAAACTTCCTCAGTGCTGAACAGCATGTTTTAATTGTATTGCTTACCACCCTGTTCCTGCTAGGCACCAGCACGCCCCAGGGTGTTCCTGTGGCACGGGAACTTTATATATGCCTGGAGCAGCTGCACATGCTTTTATTCCACCCTGACTCACCTGTGTAACCTACACCCTGTGACCATCACCACACAGCTTTGTGTAGGAGGCATTGCCAACCTCCTGTCATTATGCAACTTGCCTTACATCAAAAAGAGTGTGTGGGCTTACAGAATAAAAATAATCACTTGGGTCAAAAGTAGACCCTGGTCTACCAACATTTCCCACTGTCCCCCCCAGACTTGCCTGTATCAACTAGGCAGCCCAGACAGGGCTGGCAAATGTGGACTCCCCCTCACAGGCTTCTTCTGCCTGACTGGCCCCAGATCGTGAGACTGTCCTCAGTCCTCCTCTGAAGACTCCACTGGGGTTTGGGCATGCCAGAGGCTCAAAGAGCACCCTCTAAGTGCAGGCCTTATGTAGTGGGGAAGAAAATGTGGGAAGGGGGAATTAGGACCCCTCACCTCATACAAATGTTGAGAATTCAGGAGTTAATGTCCTTCCCTGGGGTACAGCAGGAGACAAGATGACGCCATAGACACACATTGGTTTCCCAGCAAGGGCCAGATGTAATGACTGTTGCCCAGGACAAAGACATCTTTGGTTTTCTTGAGCCACAGGTCATGTGTAAAGCCCAGGCGAGGTCTTGTCTTTTTGTTCTCTGTAGAAGTCAGGTGAAGCCCTGAACCTCCCCTGAAAGCAGAGCTCTAATGGAACAGCCAGGGCCACTCTCACGGGGGAGAAAAAAGTTACTATCATTGCAGTACTTGGGGGCCTCCTGTCCTTAACTCTGTCTTTTTGCCAATAAGGTTTGTTCCTAAATGCAGACTGAGGGCTGAGATACACACCTGAGGAGAAGCACAGGGCATAGAGATAAGCCAAGGCAGCAGATGAGGTCACTAGGATGCATGCATCATGAAGCACACTAGGTAAACTTTTTGAAAAGATGTGCCAAACATGTGGGGTGGAAAAAGAGGGGGTATGGGCTATGCTGTACTGCTGTTTGGGCTATGTAATGGCTTGTACAGAGTTTTCCAAGCACAGGATACCCTAAATGTCTTTGTTGAATCACCCTAGAGGACACTGAAAGACTCAAATGTCCTTCCTAGCATGTGAACAGGAATATCCCTGAAGGTCTTCCACAGGAAAAGGGGACAATCAACAGGGTCTCTGAAACTCAAAAGTAACTCAGATTAAAATAATCTTACTGGATCTCTTTGTAGTGGAATGTGGAAATCTTCAAGGTTCAAGACTTTGCCTATTGAAACTATGTTCGTGGTGTGATCAGTGGTGTACTTCCAGCTCAGGTCAAAACCTTTTGGTTGATCAGTCTTTGCTGATAAATTTGTGCTTATTTTTCCTTCATGGTAGAGGGGACCAGAAGGGAACACACACACACACAAAACCTTTCAAAGTTATCTGCTTTCAAAATATTTTTTTTCACTTGTTTAGGAGAAAAAAAAGTCCTAAAGCTTATTTGTTATGTTACCATGAGATGATTTTTTGAGGAGTTATAGAACCAGCTGCAAAATACAACCGGTCTGCAGTAAAATGAAGTACTGGGGCAATATAACACAGTTTAAAAGCTCTGACAACATAAAGCTAGAGTCAGCGTGAAAAGTAAAGGCTTTGCCTATTATGAATTTATAATGAACAAAAAATAATTCTGCTGTAGATATCTATTTAATGGATATTCTCAATACACAGCTGTTCAGTGTGCCTTTGAGAAGATAATCTGTTTATTTTCTCATTTGTAGAAGTGCACAGGAGCTCTGCAGCTCTGTGCATGTCATGCAGGAATATTCAACAGTATACAGAATATGCATGAATAGAAGTTTGTTTTAAACAAAGAAATAAACATCCTCCTGAATCATTAAGGATCTCCATTACTTCCTTAGACTTAGATCACTTACATTACTTACTCTTTCCTTTTTCTTTTCAATTTTTACTGTAAAAGGATTCTGCCAACAATAAAACCCAAATTTGCTGTGATTGCTCGAGAGAAAACTGCCATAAGAGAATAGTTAGACAAGTGGTCAGCCCATGCTTCCAAGGTTTTTTTATACTTGATATTTTACCTTTGAGATTAGGCCATCCCATGATTACATCCTCTTATACTCCTGTTTCTCTATCCATTATTGTCTTGTTTCTCATGTATCATTAGCAAAACTGCTTTTCCTAAAATTGAATTGAGGAAATTCCTTGTGAGCTTATGATTCATGTGGGTTCAGCTGGAAGACCAGGCTTTTAGTTTGCAAGCTATGTGAGGCAGACTTTGTCTTTCAGGTCATTTGTGTGAGTGGTTGCGGTAAGTCAGTTGCGAGCATGATCCATATCATTCATGCTAATTGCGTGACCACTCCAAGCTTGACACAAACAGCTGGTGTAATAAAAAGATCTATAACCCAGGTCTTATTTCACACCAGCCAAGAGCCGCAGAATAATATGGCTACTTGATATTTTCCTAGATTATATTTTTAAACTGAAACAGTTGTCACAATGTGCGCTGATATGCAACACATCTTGATATAGTATGACAATGTGTCCTGATATTGTGCTATTCCTTTGTTGTACTGGCTGCTAGCAGTGGAAGAGTGCACGCAGAGACCTGTAGGATTTGGCAGCAAGTGTTTGAGTAGAAAGAAGTTCCTTTACAATCAAATTTGGATCGTATGTGCTACACTATATACTATTATACCCTCTCTTTTCAAGCAAACAAAAACCTCTGTAAGTCGTAACAAGCTTTTATCAACAGAAGAATGATACAGAGAATCTCATACAAAATAGTACCTTTTCTCTGGTAAATTTCATGAGCCAAAAAGAGGAACAATATCCTGTCATAATCAGAGAACATTACCTAAGAATCAGAAAATCAGGAAGGAAGCAACTGCATCTCTTCTGTGTACTTCACACTAACACAAGTACCTAATCCAGGTTTTATAGTGTGTTGGCAGTCTTTCTTTTGCATAAGAACACAAACATAGTTTAAGTGTTTTTTTGGTTGATAAATTACCCTTTCAAAAGCACATTTTCATTGAAAAGTATCCACTTTTCTCAAGAAAACACATCTTTACTTCGTGTTTTCATTTTAGTAGACCATTCTCTAATGGCTTACCTGTTTCTTCCCCAGGGTTAAGAAGTATGAAGGCATAGGGCTCTGTTTATTGCTTGTGATCCACAAGTGTCTGCACAAGAAATATTAGAAAGAAATCTTGGCTATAATAAATGTATTTGCTTTAATCTTTTAAAAATCTGTATTCATCACTATTGGGGATTTTTTTCTGTTTTAGGAAAAACTTGGCATGTGTTAGAAACTGGATAATAGCAAAGTTCCCCAGTCAGATCTCACAGTCTTTTCTTACGTAATGTAATTCTAGTTTTCCTAAGTCTGGACTGTGGAACTGTGTTCTGCTTTGCCCCTCCTGCTCTTGGATCCCTCTTTCAACAACAAGATTCTAACTTCACCTGCATACTGCAGGCCCTTCTGCTAAAACTCAATGTGCTGATCTTTATTATTAATATATGTAACATAAGAAAATTATAATTTTTATTAGGTGATTTTACTTCTTTTTTTTTTAATGTTGTAACACCTTGTGGATTTCACAGAACTGGAAAAGAAATATTTACTGAGCTGGAGGATAAATGTAATTTTTGTGCAATGAGTCTGGCCTCATCCAGGGCATGCCTCCAAATGCTACTCCTTGGAGGCTGCTTGTGGAGATGAAAGGGTAAGTAAAGGCTCATTCAGTTCTTGGCTTCTAGTTTTAGACTATATAAGATAGGGTGACTTAGTGAAGCAGATGCAAACTCTTCCAAGCTCATCATAAAGGATCTGCTAAGTGGATGCTGCTGAGAGAATAATCCGCACATCTTCCGTCCACCCTTTCAACACCACCCCTCAGTGCATTGCTCATTCTTTGCAAAGGTTTAGCCAGCTGAGGGGCTGCCAGAAAAGGGAATTTTGCAGCTGCTTTGCACTGCTCGAGTCTCCAGCAGTGCTTCTGGCTGACCTCCTGCCTCAAGGTCCCTCTGGTAATCTATGCCACCAGATGCCAGCCTGGAGACTAGAAAAAGGCAAAATTAGAACAGAGAAATTCCACTTTGCCTGGAAAAAAGGAAGGAGGGAATTCTTGTCCAATTTCTATGAGTAAGTGTTACATGCAGAACACATGCTGGCCATAAAATCTTGACTTACCAGGCCCATCTTTTTGCATGGCTCTTTCATTTATTTCACTATAATAAACAATCAGTGTGAGAATAGACTCATGAGTCCCAGACTGTGCTGACAAGCGCATCTTCTGAAGGGGCTAAGCAGCCAGCACAGGCCTTGATGATTTCAGACAATTTTTGATCAGGATTTAAGCCTCTGTGAATAAGAGCTTTAAAATCTGCCTCCAAAATAATGGCTGATGCACTGGGGATATGAAGAAGATTTAATATCTCAACAAGCATGGGGTGAAGGACATGAGGCTTACCGAGCCATTCGCTACATGTTTCCTGCCTGCTGGGATACTTTGATGAACATAAAGCATATTGATGAGGGTATTAACAGAATGAAATGGAGAATGCTGTCTCCATAGAATAAGGAAAGTCTCAGAGATTACATTGTCACATTTAGATTTTTTTGAACAAATGAAATAAACTGGAAGATTCTGGTTTGTAAAATGGACCTACAAGGACACTAAAAACATAAGAGCTATAAACCTAGCCAGATAAATCTACAGTCCTCACTGATCCTCACTTTGAGATATCACAATACAACCTTTTTCTCTGGGGCAGGATTTTCAGAAGCTCTCAGTGTTTGTCTGAATGTTCTCTTAGTGAAATAGATGACGAATAGAAGATGTAAATTTTTTAGGAGGGAAGGTGGGAAATGATTAGGAAGGAGGGATGTAACCCCATGCTCCTGTGCAGATACTGGCTGGTGTGTTTTATGTCACCTAGAAAAAGCCACTTCATCCATGCTGCCCCTGCATTCCTGCATACACCAGTGGAAGCCAAGCTGTGCCCAATAACGAACCTATTTGTAAATCCCCAAGTGCATTCATAACACAGCTGGAAAAATACATGTGCAGACACATAGTGTAAATAGTCAGAGATTAAAATGAAGTTAACTCATAGAGATTGATGGCTGTACAAAATTGCCATAGTTTTACTGTCTCCTGTCTTTTGCAAGTTCACCTGTGAAACTTTAAGGTTATCTTAAGACAGAGTTTCTCCTTCTGAAGATATTACAAAAATTGTTAAAAGGTTTAAAAGGCTCTTGAATCCCTTTAAAATGTATCTTTTATCTAAATGGCTATGTCTCAGATCTTCTTATAAAAGGGACCTCACTGGTGATCTTTTATAGCGTAAAATGAAGCTAGTTTGTGTTTTTCACAATACAGGCCCTTTTACTCTCATTAATGCCTTGCAGTAAGAATCTTTGCAGAGCTGCAGTGGTGAGACTGACGTTCAGGATGATAAGAGAGAATGCCTACCATGAACCTTAGGAGACTTTGTCCTTTAAAATAATGTGTTAGATTATATGTAGGAACCTACTGAAACTATCTCCAAGGTCTCATCATACATGAATATTTATTTATAATGCAGCTTTATCTTATCAGTATATTTTCATTAACACGGAAATGTTTTCTTCAAGGACATCTACTGTTTGAACAACCCTATGGTATATACTTTTTTACTTCATCCCTGTAGTCAGTACATAATGCAAGATTATACTGGAAGATCACATACTGTTTCTTAGCTGACATACCAAATTTTAAGGGAAGGGGGGAAAAAGACCACTGGACCATTTAAGAAAAATAAAGTGCAGAAAAATAGTACAAACAGCCTTCTAGAAACACATTATCTCTTCTGTTTTTTTTCAGTTAGCTTTCATATTTGTATCTCAGCACCAACTTCTTAAGAGAAAAAGTTCTTGGACCTCCTGCTGTTACGTTGTACTGATGCCAGTAATAAAGATTTAAACAGTCTTGCATTGAATTTGGCCTTGAGCTACATTTCTTTGAGGAGGTACAAGCAGTTATACCCAGAGCTGAACTGAGATGGCTGTCTCTGAGGGTAGTGTGGAGGGAATCTCACAAAGAGAATATTTCTGAGACCACATTCCCCTCATCTTGTATCCTCTGGTCACCCTTGTTATACTAGCCCAGACAAAATAACTTCAACCAGCAGCCCTCAAAGTCAAGCTGTAGAGGTGATAAAGGAGCCAGTGCACAAAAATGTTACTTCTGTCTACAAAGTGTCATGCTGATGAGTCATCTTGTCATCGTTACATAGAAAATGACTGTTTGTTAAATATGCCAGCTAATCTATTGAAGTTTGATTTAATGGCAATCAATATAATCTATTACACATCACATTAATTCATTAATGAAAGCAACATCTGCAAGTCAACTGGCTCTGCTTTTTTATCTATACTCAAACATTTAAAAAGAGTGCCCAATAAAATGTGACTATTTATCAAGCCATAAGTGTTCTATTCAGAATTATAAGGAATAGTGCATTAATAGTCTTCTATTGTGTAGTTTAATTGAGCACTGACTGGATGAGTGGCACACCTATGCAGAGTGATTAAGCAATACTTTTTCAGCCATGATTTTAACCACACTGCTTAAATGATTGAAACTTCTCCTTTCATAATAGATACAGGCACCTGTGCAACTTCTGCTGTAGCTGTTTGCTCCAGCTGCAGAGCTCTTGGTTATATGCAAACAATTCTCAGCTTTTTCAGTCAGGTAAAGAGCATGATCAAGATGACTGGGATGTCTCAGTTGATTAAGTTGAGAAGATACAATCTGTGACCGAAATGGATGCATACAGGGCTACACTTTCACTTAAAAAAGGGAACATATCTGAAATATTTGACTCCAAATGAGTAATAAGTTGAGCTGAAAAGGTTAAGTTCACCTCATCAAACACAGAAACATTTCACCAAACTGAATTTCCTTCAGAGGCAACAAGGAAGAATAGGCACTTTCAAGGTGTGACTCACCCCACTGCAGGTAGCTAAAATAGCTCACGAGTTGTGCGCTAATAGTATCTCTTTCTCTCTTTTGACTACAAACACATGTCATCTGACTACCTTAGGTATAAACAGCTCTGCTGTAGTTGTTTAAAATGAGTGGTAAGTGTATGTATGGGCTGAAGGATGGTGCTGGAGAAGTAGTGGGTTTGTTATTAGTGTCTGTCTTGGGCCACCGCACAGTGTCACAACTGCAGTGTTGCAACTGCACTGACTATAGGTACATGTGGTATGTGGCTTTTTCTTCCACACTAGCATTATGGTGGCCTGGCCCCATGGCCCTGCGGGCTGTTGCCTTGGTCACAACACTGGTTTCACCTTGAAGCCAAATGGATTCTTCTCTTTACCACCTCCCCTGCCATTTATCCTTTTCTCCTGACATTGCTCTGCAGCTCATGATGACAGTTTGCTTTCCTCAGCCCTCCCAAAAAGTGGTACATGCCACCACCCCCGCCTTTCTCCAAGCCCCTTAATTCTGACACCGCCAGGCTGGAAGCCTTGTTCACGGAGACATGAAAGGGAGTTGTTCCCTTTCTCTCAGTGACCAGAAAATACAGTTTCCACAGCGGAAAGGTCAGACCAAATGCAGCAGTTCCTCTTTATCCCAAGTATGACTGTCAGTTCCCCCATCCCCACTCCTTCAAAAATCTTCTAGATTTTCAGGTAATTGCCAAGATATTTGGTAGTAGAAGCAGAATGCCTCCACAGAGTCTCTACGCCTCCTTTTTCACTCTTCTGTCCTCCCCTTTCTTATTCATATCTATTACTGGGCTGCTTTGCAAACTTTTCTTGTAATACAATCATACAACTCCAGTAAGACAACTAAGATAATTAGATAATTAAGAACATATATACACAAATGCAGTTTGTTTCTTACTGAGGAATGTTTGTGGGGAGGTAATAATATCTTTTATCAGGACAACTAATGTAGTTAGAAAAAATACAGGAGTTTTTGGACACATAGTTCTTTCTCAGAGCTGCTGTTCAGGTCACATATTATTGATGATTTAATAATATGGGGAAGAAGCTGCAGAGGTTTCATCATTAGTCCCTGTTCCAGGATTTTCACACCCAATCACTTTAAGAAACAATCAATGATGGCCTGCTCCCACCTCCCATACAGTCAAAGATAATTTATATTTCACAAAAATAATCGCCTTCTGTTCCTTGTCTTGCTTCCTTCCTTTCTAATCTGCTATGATCTGTTAGCACAAGAGAGAATTGATGGCTTAATTTAGGCTTTAAGCCTTCCTTTCATAAATTCTTAATATAATGTGTATTTCAGGAATGCAAAAAATGCAGAATAAGGTTTTTCATCTGTAAGCTTCAGGTAGAAAGATCCCAGGCTGATCTGCATCTAGTGTAAATTAATATAGTTAAGAAGTGAAGTCTGTGTGGACTTATGTAAATTTACACTAAATATATATGTTTGTTTTGTCTTGCTTTTATCTGCTCTGCTATTTGTAGCATAGTGTGTACATTTCACAAGCTTTTTTTTTAATATGGGCTCAACTGTAACCTTTTGTGGGCAGTGAGAAACACTCACACAGATAATCCACTGGGATCACTCAGCCTCAGCACTCACCAGCAAGATTATGGTTATCATAGAATCATAGAATGGTTTGGGTTGGAAGGGACCTTAGAGATCATCTAGTTCCAACCGCCCTGCCATGGGCAGGGACATCCCCTGCTAGACCAGGTTGCTCAAAGCCTCATCCAGCCTGGCCTTGAACACCTCCAGGGATGGGGCATCCACAACTTCCCTGGGCAACCTGTTCCAGTGCCTCACCACACTCACAGTAAAATTTTTCTTCCTAATATCTAATCTAATATTCTGATTATGTGACTATTTATCAAGACATAAGTGTTCTGCTCAGAATTTAAGGAATCGCTCATTAATAGTCTTGTATTGTGTAATATCTAATCTTATATTCTGATACTGAAGAATCTGATTCTGATAAAGAATCCATCAAGGGGGTCTTTGATGTTGCTTTGCCCCCAGTTTGATGTTTCCCTGTAGTTTTCCAGCAGTGCTGTTGCTTTTGCTTTTTCATGGTGGGGAAAGCAGGAACAAACTCAACATTATGAACAGGAAAGGAATTGGACACATATACATTAAAATAACACAGGACTTTTTTCTGTTAATGTAAGGGAAATAGAGGAGAAAGCAGATGTATTCTCTGTCACTTGCACATCTTTTTCCAATTCCACTGTTCATCAGTAGTCCATTCCCTTCACCTGCTCCTTTTTCCTTTCATTAACCAATACTCTTCCTATGTAACCTCAGTGCCAATGTGGAAAGGCAATGCAGACTGACTTGCTACCCGCAACCACAACTCATTATTCTGGTGTACTCTGCCCTTATTCCACACAGGGATGACTTGCTTGTTGCAAATTCCTGTCTGTTCCACATACCATTTGAGGGCCCACTCATGGATGTCCTACTTTCATGACCATAAATTGTGCTATTAAAAATCCACATTTATAAACGAAGAAACAAAAAATAAAGGTTCTTATCTTCACTCACTCAGATGATGACTGCTTCCTGCAGCCTAGGGATGCTCCCAGCTCATGGATTTTGGTGTCTGCCTTAGGCAAGATTCATCTCCATAGTGGGATGAGGTCCAGGTGCATACAATCTTTTCCACTTAGTACCATTCAGTACCCAGTGTAAACAATTGTGTAGGCTTGAAGTGAGTCATGATATTCTCCAAATGCCTCTGAGTGTATGCAAATTGAGTACAAGAACCAGTTTGTAAGGTGCCCCACAGAGTGTACCCATCCCTCAGAATAGTCACTGCCCCTGCAGAGTAATGACAGAGCCTTCCAGTTTACAGCTTCTACATCTAGGCTGCACCAGCATGCTGTCAGAGGCCCTGAGCAGCATTTTGTAGATGTTAGTTCAAATAGGAAATGGTCATCTCTATTCCCAGTTAGTCCTAGTGATCTGGAGCAGAGCCCAACCATAGAGGAACCCAGAGTTTTTCTAGCTTTTCATATTTTATTGTGAATTGTTTCATGATTTCCAAAAGTCTGCAAATGGCAAAGACATGGAGAAAAGACAGATCATTGCAATATTGTGTTCATGTGCTCTAACATCAATGCCTTTCTTCACTTCCTGAAGTCCTTTACCTTGCTCTCAGCAAACCTCCTAATAGCCGCATTCACTGTACAATCACAGATGAATTCCCTGAGTAGCATCTGTTATGTGTGTTGAATAAAGCAGGTGTCTTTGGAAACATGGGATGTTACAGTGCAATTAAAACTGTAGCGTAGCTACAGAAAATGTAAAAGTAGCATGAAAACCTATATTTGGCATTTCCAAGCTTTTGATTTGGCAACTTATGTTGAAGAGTTCTTTCTCTGTGAAGGTTTGGATTTAGCATAATACCCTCACATGTTTTGGTAGGAGGTAGTAGGCAGCCTAGCAACACATCAGCGCATATCGTCATCTGAGCTTGAACTTTTTGTGAGTTGTAATGATCTTTTTCAGTAAGAAATTTAAATAACTGGAGTTATGTTGGTGTAAAATTGGAGGAACAGTGGCAAAGAAGCTGTATCTGTGGTGTTCACCACTGATGTATTAGGCTTTACTCTTTCACAAGAAATATACACTGCAGTTGAAACTAAAACAAATCAGTAAATATTATTGTCTAAGTGTGAAGCTTTGAGCTATGTTTTCTCCAGCAGCTGCAAGTCAAACCCTCTTGTGCATATGAACACCTCCTGTTATTGCTCATAGTGATAACTTCTGTGCCTTTAATTTTTACTTTTCAGATATTTTTTTAAGATATTTATGACTGAGCTTATGACAAAAGGCTTATCTGAACACTTGGTTGCACATGTTGCAGTTAAAAAGAGGAAGGCTATTGCATTGAACTAACAAAAGTCCCCATCAAACATCAAACATTCCCACAAATCCTGAACACATCCTTCCTAGTGCTGTGACTTACCCAGTCATCTTGCCTCCAGCAAAGACAGAAAGATAGACCTTCAGTTGCGTCCTCAAGGTCAACATTTCACATTGCTAACATTAAGCTAAAGTGTTTTTTTCATCCCTTCTTTCTCTTTCACAAAAATTAGGTAACACCTTTTCACTTTGGAAATGGTAATTCCCTACCTCCTAGCCATTAAAGACTGATATGTTTAAATGTTTGAATTTCTGAACTTGCAATCACCATATATAAAATACAAGTCTCTACAGGCTCTGTCTGAACGACAGAATTTTTACAGAAAGTGTAGCATAGATAGCTGGGGTAAAGTTTTGACACAGTCCTTCATAGACTCATGAACAGCAGATTAATTTTAAATTCATAGTAACCAAAGCTGTTGATTGGAAACACATTGCATTTTAGATGGTCTTCAGAAGGGGTAAACAAACTTAGTATCCAAAACGAAACACAACAGAACAGAGAAAAAAAACTTCTTAGTGCTTTTTATAGTCTAAGCAAGGCTGAGTGGAACACGACAATTACAGATGATATAGAGATCTCCAGACTATAACTGGAAGTAACAAAACTACAATACATGAATAGGGCTAGTTTGCTCGCAGGATGAACTGGTATCACTACTACTGTGACGCCTGATTTGAAGTTTCCAATTCGTGCATTGATGCGCAGTAGCTGAATGGCTGGGTGTAGATGTCTTTACTGATTCCACTGGCTTCAGATAGTTGTTCATGGGATTCAAGGTATCATCATGGAAGATGATCCCTGCTCTGATGCACTGACGGTATTGGTTAATAGATACAGGACATTATTGAACGAATGAATAATAGCAAAACACATTAAGCTAGATGCATGAGTGTCAGGTTGACAAATTTTTGCGATGGAAGCAGGCTTTTTATGGAGATTATTTTTGATTGTTGTGACATATGTTGCAAAAATATGAATGCTTGTAGTATATGACACTAGTATATTTTATTGGGCCCCAACCAGCCTTACCTGGGGCTTTCATCCCCACTCCTGCCCATGGGCCCATTAGCCCTGTTTAGTTCAGCCCTGAGCACACATTCTCTGCCTGCTATATTTCAGGAGTGCTGGTCTCCAGGTCAGCCACAGCCACGCCTCTGCCTGGCCATCAGACCTGCTGATCTGGAACTGGACCCATGGTCTGACATCCCAGCTTGACATAGGACCTTCCTTGTCACTATGGACCTGCCTGGGAGATGACAAGGCTGTGTCTGACTGTGTTTAACTCTCATAGGACCCAGTCTCAACCTATTGATTGACTTCCCAGTGTGACCATGTTCCTGCCTCATCACCACAACTTGCCTGATGATCCAGACTCTTGGTGGAAGCTGGCTCACCTCCCTTGTCTACTGCAGGAGGCTTCTACCATGCTAGCTGTGTTGTCAGCCTCAGCTCCCTGGTCCTTGGGGAGTAGCCAGCCCTCACTACTCCTGGATAGCATGTTGGTCAAGATGTGGTTATTAAAAAGTGGTAAATAGAATAAAATTTCATTTTACAAGATTTTTTTTCTCATGACAGAATTATTTGAAGTTAGGGACTAGAAAGTGCATTTTCAATCACAATTACAGTGTCAGTACGGTGAAGTTATACAATAAGAGCAATTGTTACATAGATCTTATTATAGAGCAGCTCATTTGAGCCAATTAATTGAAGAAAACTGTTGAGTTGAAGAATCAGAGCTTCTGTTATGAAGAGCAAATCAATCGAATGCTCAGAGTTTCTCTGTTTACTTTCAGCTTGTGTAGTGTGTTGGACACAATATGAGCCTAACAGATCATATGAAACATCCAGATAGTAAAGCTGTTTGGTCATTACAAAAGCAGGTCAGACTTCAACCAGCAACCTCATTCAGTATTGCCAGCCATCCATTCCCCAAAGACATCTTCAGGATGAATATTACCAGTTTTTTCTTCAAGCTAAAGCTGAGTCTCAACACTGCCAGATTCTCATCATCCAAACAGCATCACCAAGTCAGCTGCGGAGCCCACGACACAGCAGTAACTGCTGACATTTTGCATGAGAGATCTAATTGGTTTTAGTTATTTTATGCTGTGGGAGTTACAGAAAGAGAACAACAGCCCACTATTCAATATTTGACTGCATCTCCCCGAAAGGCACCTAGATTAAATTTTTTTAGAAGCTGAAGGTAGAGTTTTAATAACATCTTGCAGCTAAAGAAACTCCACAGTTAGCTGCAAAGCGGTGGCTGTTTATCAGTCTTACTGCCTCTCTCTGCTCTAGCTTTTGGCAAGATAACTATCTTCTTACAGTGATGAAAGAGAATATTAAGTACATACATCAAAATGAAAGACTTGATAAGTTGTTTTTTATCTTACTGTTTATTAAGACTCTTCATCCTTGATTTATTGAGTGGTGCTTTTAATTGATAGTAGTGAAAATTAAAGTTCTGTCATAATAGATTATATCAATATCTCCTTGTATCCAAGACTAAATTAAAAACCAATTATTTACTTCTTGTAAGGAACACTGCACTGCATGTTTTCATATGGGAAGACAGTCCCTTAGGTTGTACTTGTAAACTTTGAGTGGCAGCTCAGAAATTTGGGGTGATAATTCAGATATGCTGGTACAATGGGAAGTCATATAGAAATTTAAGAAGATGAGAGAGAGAAAGACTGAGATGTAATTGTCAAGCAGATATGCAGAGAGGCAAGTGAAAGCCAGCAGTCTGGCTTTTTACAGTACTACGGAAGCAATCCAAATTATTTTTTGGTGACACTTTCCCTATTCTCCACTCAGATTTTAAGTGTACAGTCTGTCAGTGAGAATAATGCAGTGAGAATAGGGCTTGCAGGGAAAAAGAGCTTTGAAAAGCATCCAGGGTCCAAGGTACTCAGGTACTCAAAGATTTGTTTTGACATTCAAACTGCGGTCAAAGTTCAGAGCAGTGGACCTCTGTTTCACACATGTAACATTCTCACTTTTACAGAAATGGCAGATACTTCCACACATGCTCATCTCAAGGATGCAGTAAAATGACCTTGTGGTTTCCAGCACTGCTCAACTGTGTCTAGGGTTCATCTCATGTGGACTTCTTCAGTGTTCAGCCTTGGATGACAGTTGGCTAACTTATTTTTTTAGATAAGACTAAGGTGATGGTTGTAGGCCTACTAAACCTTTGGGCAAAATGCTGAAGGTATTGCCTTTTCTCTGGGAGATCAAGGAACATTTGTACCTCCTATTCAAAGAAAATCAGGTGATATATAAAGTGGACTTAAACATTAATGTTAATTAAATATTCCCATTTCTGTCACTTCTACACTACCCTTGAAGTCAGTCAGCTTCCTGCATGCTGTTGGCTGCTGTTGCTTTTATATTCACACTGAGAAGGAATTTCTTAGTGGGAATTACCATGGGGCTTTGCTGGGCATGCAAAAACATGGGAATACAGCAAGAGCCCAGCTTCAAAGCAGTGAATGCTCTCCCTTGCACTTCAAGGAGTAGCAATCTGCATTGTCCTAGATTACTTTTCTTTGGTCCATTAGATACAGACAGTTCTTAAGAAAGATTCAACATTTATGCTGAAGCAGATTTCTGTCCTGTTGCTCAGTTCCTAATGAGTGGTAATATCACTATAGGAGGAATTAATATATGGTTGCCAGTGAAAGTAACCTGTTCATAGGAACAGAGCAAGCAGGATTAGATGTGAGATCCTCAGTCACCAAGACTGCTGCCTTGCTGTCACAGAAAACCATGTATTTTAAAGACAAGTGTTCAGTTCAGTAAAGCTGGCACAGTCCCACTAACGGTTTACCTGTGTCAGTGGCTTAGAAAGTCAGACTGGTTTCCAGTGCACTTGCTGTCATCAAGAAACAGAGTTAAAATACTTGGCACAGTGGCTACTGCTGCAGTATCTTCTTGCAGAGAGGTTGCACCTTAACCCTTTTCATTTCCCAACACGGGCAAAGGCAGCAAGCCAAACTCTTCAGGGCTTTCCTCCCAGTGACTTCATCCTTTCTGGCACACCAGGACCCAGCCTTATGCTCATCTTACACCCTCATTCTTAAGCAGTAGCATCCAAGTTTGCTTAACCTGGAGAGCAGACTCAGCTCCACAGGTGACATCAGGCACCCTCTGTATGAGCTTTTTGTGTTTTAGATGCATACTTGGTTCCAATAGTAAGTACCAACATGTGTTCTCTGGTCCCGCTGCTCCTACTGGGAGCCATTGCAAGCAAACCGGCCTTGTGTTGTGTGTTTTTTGCTTAATCTTTTTGACACAATAACACAATTATGATGTTTAATTAACACAAACTTCTAAATACTGGTTTGGGTATTAAAAAAAAAAAAAGAATGCAGACAAACGTTTAAATAAACTTTTCTTTCCCAGGCTCAGCTTCAGTTAGACACTTCTTCTTTCCCTTGCTTGTGTCAAATTCCCTTATTTTTGCTGTGGTTACACTCGATGCTTCCCAGTCCTTTCTGCGAAGAGGCAGGCAGCACAGGAGGCTTGGGGCTGTGTGCATGAGGGTCTGCACCTGCTGTTCTATGCATATTGAATTCTTTCTGCTAATTTCTGCTTCTTACTGGCTTTCCTCTGCTTTGCTGTGGGTCACCAATAGCTGACATCCCTTCATGGTGTCCTTGCCCCGATGTCACCCACACTAGTGTTGGAGCTGGCTGGACCCAGTATGAGCATCCCTTGCAGTTCTCAGCCTCCTCCCACACAAGGCACCTGCAGCCCCTATTACCCCAAAATTGCCAGTTACAGATAGCAGTGGGGGTTATTCCAGAACATCATACTCCTAAGGGGAAAATTTTCATGTCTTCTTTTGCCCTAGCTTTGTTGACATCTAACTTGTTCCTCAGACAACTCCAGCCTTTAGATAGGTTCATCCACCCTCCCAGGTGTTCAGCTAGACTAGAACCAAATGACAGAGGAGAAGGAGAAGAGAAGGAAATTTCCACCAAATCCCAAACACTGGTTTTTGGCCAGGTCTTAGTGTTACAGACTGCTTTTTAAAGTGTTCACACACACAGTGGTATCCAAGTCATTAGCGATTTTCCATGTCTGATATTTAAAGTAGGTATTTATGGTAACTTTATGGTAACAGGTTATTAAGGCTGGCCTTTAGCAAACTGGTAGGGAGGAAACCTACCAATATTCTCCCAGTGGAGAATATTGCAATAATTAAATGGTTTTAAGAACGAGTACTTATGACAGAGGGATCTTCAGTAAGAACAGGTTGCTCACAGAATATTTGTGGCTTGGTATAAATTGATTGAAGAATTATCACAGCCAAAATTTGAAAAAGAACATTCCCAAAAGAGCAGATTACATAAAAATCATCTTTATGAAAGTTGTACGGTTACAGAACCAAAACATGGAATGCCATGCCATTTCCCATTTTGTTCTTTCAGCAGTTAAAAGATATGTTTGTATATTCTGCCTTTTACCAGTGATTTCTCATACACACTGACAATAAGACACAACTTATGTGTCCCTGTCTGCCTTGTCTTTGCTTTTGTATTTCATTTTGCCATTGCGTTTTAAGTGGAATGATATGCACTGGCATAGATTGTGTTTTCTGTTACTTGTGATTACTCACCAAATCACTCTGGAGTGTTCTTTGGGGTTTTTTTCTAATTATTGGGTTTGATCTCTGCTTGGGGAATCGAGCATTCTTTGCTGTGCTGTCCTGAAAATAATTGCATTTGCAGTGATTGTTTTCTAATAACAGTTCTGTAGAATAAGTGCTTTGAGGCCAAATCCAGTTTACTTACGAGAACAAAAGAATTTTGCCTGAATGATAATTGAGTAAGGACTTTGTGTGTTGGGCCATTATTTCTAAGATATTTATACAGCCCATGACAGCTGCTATGTATCTCCAGTACAATAAAAAACAATCATCATGTCAAAACAACTATTATAACATTATCATCTAATTTGGGAAGCATAGTGCCTTGGTTTGGACATGGGACTTTCACAGATATTCACGAGAGCTGATGGCTCAGAGAGGGGAGCGATATCTCGAATAAATACCATTGGGTAAGATATTAGGTTTTTTTTATATTAACAACCCTAGTTGTTTGAGGGCTAAATTGTGATGCTTTCGAGGACACTGGAGAACTACTTGCTTTCCCCGAAGTGTTCTAATTTGTTTTATACTGGGAAGATTTAGGCTCATAAAAAGCTAATGAGAAAGAATGGGAGTATTTTAATTTTGTCCTCAGCAATTATTTGGGTTTTGAATAATACCCAGTGTTTAAGTGACATTCAAGATATTCCATAGGTTGACTCCTAGGTATCTTGCAGTGCTACTCTTCCTGGCACTAATTTCCAGCACAGTTCACAGCAGTTTAGCCAAAGGCTTTCCATTTATATTAGTGGTGGGTCTGAACAAGTAAATCTTGCATAGGAAAAAGACACTATCATGCTCCATCCTTTTTTTTTCTTTTTCTCCAATTAACATTCAAAGTAATATTTTCCATGATGTAGTCTTCATTTTTAATTTACAGTTTGTGCAATACTGAATATTGCGAGACATACTTTTTTCCAAGTTTTCTCTTCATAAATCTAACACATGGGCTCTGTCCTTAATAATTTATGCCATTCCAGTGCACTAGTGTAATTCTTCTAATATACCCTCTGGGTTTAATTCGTGCTCTCCATTTTTCAACTGTAACAGTACAGGTTAAGAACTTTAAAAAGTTACTTCAAGAAATATTTTTTGCTTCTGTGAGAAGCCAAGAATCGAGTACTATATTGAGTCTTATATCTGGAGGTTTAGCATTCTGGAGAATTATAGTGACATGCTGTAAAATAAATGAAATAAGTAAGTATAGATCAAATATCTTGGTTTTGAATGCAAGAAATAAACCCCATGCCAACAGAACTGACAGGGCTCAGTTCTTCAGGTGATGTCAACTAGTCTGGACAACTGCAGTTACTTAATTCTGCACCTTGTGGAGACAGAATATCATCTCTCTCTTAGGCAGCGATTGTCAAATTAACATGCACACATGTACATATACAATAAATAAGCTGTATCCTCATGTTTATGTTGCAGTTTGAGTGTAATTGTAATAGCAGATGAGTGATTCTTAGATGCTTCAGTGACAAATCCATTTTAAATGCAATGTATTGATGATTACTCCGACATCTACTAACAAATCTGCCTGCACATCCAAAATTCAGAGATATCATATTACACGGATTAATGTGTCATCAGCACTGTTTATCAAGGTGCAGTGACTTGTTCAGTTTATCAGAAACTCAGAAAGTATTATAACTTAATATATCATTAAGTTTTAATGCTAACCATAGCCTGTGCTTTTTCCTCTCCTTGATAAATCTGGCCACTCCTTTTTTTTTTTTTCTACTGCCTTTTACATGTGCTTCTCTCTCTCTTGCTCACTTCAAAAATCTACTTTTCCCTCAGCTAGCAAGGAGTTATAGTCTGTAATGAGAGGCCTGCACCTTTTGATCCTTTTATAAGGTAACTCCGATTAATGTTCATGGGTGTTCTACAAAAAGGAAGAGAACAGAATATATTCCCACTTTTAAGATAAACAATTAAATGCTTAGGTATGCCTTACTCAAGCAAATCTTCCACTGACATAATTTACTACAATATAGATCAACTAAACACAGAGGGAGAATATGAGGGCTGGATTCAGCTTTTTTTTTTTTTTTTTTTTTTTTT